>APFE030787130.1:254006-322591 GCA_000404065.3 Pinus taeda
TCTCAATATGATGAAAATTAAGAAGTACGCAGGAGAACAGTTCAGAAGGTGCGTACTCGCAGGTACGCTGTGCAGGGACCGCGTCCTGACACCCAGGTTACCCATTCATGAGGTGCGTAGCCCTAGTGCACACACTTCAAGGCAGTAAAGCATGCACACGGGGGGTTCCTTATGTTTAACCCTTGGTATTTAGTCGACGGTATTGTGTTATCTTGGTTTTGGCCCGTGGTATTGTTTTATTTTATTATTATTATTGAGCCCCATGATCCTTGATTTGAGGAAGAGCTTGCCTATATAAAGCAAAGGAGATCATTTGGCTTAGTATGCTTTTGGGTTGAATATCTTAAGATCTGATCTATTGGTTTATTGTTTCAAAAGGCTTGATCTATATGAAAGTGAAAGTGGAAAGCGAATCTGTAAAGGGTGATCTCCCGAGCGCTTGATCAGATCTGGGCATTTGTCTAACTGTAGCACACTGGTGATCTGCAAATTCAGCCCTAATCTGAGGTACGCAGGTGGTTAACGGTGCCTCTGCGTGGGTACGCAGAGCAGAAGAAGGCGAGCTGCGCAGGTACGCAGAGAAGACGAAGGGTGATTGCGTGGGTACGTAGAGTAGAAACAGGCGAACTGCGGGGGTACACAGAGCAGCAGTGGTTCAGGTGCGTGCCTACTGTAACAGTACGCGGCGCGATAGTTCTTTTGGGTGCGTACACGGCGCGATAGTGGATTTGGGTGCGTACTGTACGCAGTGCGACAGAAGAAGCAGTGCGTGGGCACGCGGTGCAGAAGAAGGATATCTGCGGGTATACGCAGAGAAGCAGAGGGTGAAGTGCGTACCGACGCAGGCCAAAGAAAGGAAAGTTGCGTATCTGTTTTAGGACTATCTGTTGACTGAATTTTTCTGTTGATAAGGTGTTCTGGGTTCAATTCTGTTATTTTTGATCTGGTTACTGCAGCTGACTGTAATTTATATGTACTTGATGATCATTTGATGTATATGGATCCAGTATGAAAATCTATGAAAAGTGGTCCTTGTAATAAAATAAGTAGGGGGTTGTAGCCCCCTTCCAGGAGAGACTGGAAAATGAGAGAGAGTTGTAGCTCTTTGCAAGTTGCAGCCTGCGTACTGGTAAAGGACTGCACCAGTAAAAGACCATTGTAAAAGGAGTTTCCAAATTGAAAGAAGATAGAGACATATTGCAGCAGGTGGTTTTCACCCACATTGGGTTTCCACCTTATATCTGGTGTTCTTTGATGTGATTGTCTGTTTTTCTTGTTCATGCTCATTATTTGATGGTACTGATATGCAAAAATAATTCAAAGTGCAAATAAGGAAGTTTTGGTAAAAGAACTAGATAATACTGATTCACCACCCCCCTCTCAGTATTATTTTCAACACTTGGATATGCTCCCTGCATGACTTGTTCATGCTACAAGGTAGTCTCCTCCAGACTAAAGTGTTTCCATTGCACTTTAACCTGGGGGATATCTCGTTTCCACAATATTGTTTCTCTCTCATTGAGAATACACAGGAGTTCAACCAGGTATTCCCATCCAGTTTGACCTACAACCAAACACCATTCATTATTATCTCTCAGAATTATTACTTAAATCAATCCATGGAAAATTTTAATTACACTACATGTACATCTTTCCATTAGATTATATGTCTAGGGTCCTGTATATATATTTTTTTAATAAGGAGATGTGAAACACATTATGCACATGTATATGGTTGGGTAAGGCTAATTAACAAGCCGTTGGACCAATCTGAGCAATAATATCGAAGGGTACACAAAAAGAAAGGGGCTAACTTAGATAACCCACCCCAACTCTACTTGGAACTCCCAATAGAATCTTCATTAATCAACATAAGTTTTTTGGCAATCCCAAGCAAACTTTAAGTTAAGTAAAAAAAATTCACTGTAGCTTCCATCTTCAGCATATCAGGCCTTAATATCATCGTATGCTCTGGACTATTCCAATTGACAGGTATTCTACATTTTCTCTCATACAACACTTTGAATGGGCTCATTTTTAATGATGCGTGATAACTATTATTATACGAAATTTTCACCAAGTATATGTACTCTTCCCACTTCGTGGGTTGTTTCATCACATACATCCTAAGAATATCCTCAAATACTTGGTTTATTCATTTAGTATTTCCTTCTATCTGTGGGTGGTAGGTAGCATTGAATTTCACTTGAGTGCGAAAGCTAGTGAAAAGGGCCTTCCAAAAGGGAAAAGTGAACTTTACATCCCTATTTGAAATGACCATTTTAGTTATCCCATGTAGTCTGAAAATTTATTTCATGAAGATATCAGCAATCTGTACAACCCTATAGGTCTATTAGACTGGTATAAAGTGAGTATCTTTTCTCAGCTTATCTATTACCACCATTATGGAGACATTTTGTCTTATTGACTTTGGTAGTCTAGTAATAAAGTGTAATATCATGACCTCCCATTTCCATTCAAGGATGGTAGAGGGTGAAGAAGGTCAGTTGGATGTTGATGTTCTAATTTCACTTGTTGGCACTCCAAACACTGTGCCAAGTACTGACCTTTTTTTGTCTTCATACACAACAAAAATAGTATTTTCTTAAAGTGGTAATTAGTTTTTGGTAACTAGGGTGCACAACCTATGGATTTATCTGCTATTCATCTAAAATAAATCACTTGAAAACTTGTTGATTTGGTACATAACTACGATTCTAATATGTTAACATATTTTTTTTATTAATAACATAGCCTAATTTCCTTTCATAGTTTTCTTCCTATTTTGCTTGTTGCCACTGGAAATTATATTCAGGATCCTTTAAAGAAACATCTTTAATCAGATTTGAGAAATCAAATTTTATTTTACTAAAGGATATTTCATAAATATAGTTCAATATTCTTCTTAGAGCATCAACCAACCAATTTTCCTTAACTTTCAGATGTATAATGTCAAAATCGAGTTCACTTAAAAATATAGTCCATCATGCCTAACAAGCATTCAAGTTTGGTTTATGAAAGAAGTTGGTTAGGCTACTATGATTCGTCATGAGAGTAAACTTCTTCCCTAGAAAAAAATTTCGCCAAACCTTCAAAGCATGAACTATTTTCGTAAGTTCCAAGTCATAGGCTGAGTAGAGTTGTTCATGATCCTTTAATCATGTGATTCTTACCCCACTACTCGGCCTTCTTGCATCAGTACAACTCCTACTCTTGCTTGGCATGCATTCGTACAGATGAGAAATTCTTATTTGAGCATGCTATCCTCAAAATTAGTGCCATGGTAAACAAGTGTCATACCTAATCAAAGCTTTGTTGACACTCCTTGGTCCACTAAAACACCTTCCCTTTTTTCTGCAATTATGTCAAAGGGTAAGCCACTTTGGAAATTCCTTCTATAAAGTAGTGGTAATACGACCCGATTTATCCCAAGAAAGAAAGAATATCTACCACATTCTTGGGAACATGCCAATCCATTATTGTCTTAATTTTCTATGGGGCCATCTCTATACCTTCTTGTGTGATGACATGTCCCATATACTATATCTTCTCTTTATAAAATTTTCATTTGTTGTATTTCGCATATAGTTGATGTTCTCATAGGGTTTGCAACACAATTCCTAGATGTTCCAGATGTTCCTCCATACTTTTATAATAAATTATAATGTCATCAATAAAAAATAGTACAAATTTGTCAATATAAGGGTGAAATATCTCGTTCATAAGAGACATAGATGTAGCTGGGGCATTGGTTAGCCCAAATGGTAGAACTACAAATTTGTAATGTCCAGAGCGGGTGTTGAATGTGGTCTTGCATATATCTTCCTCTTTTATTCTAATCTGATGGTATTCCGACCTTAAATCAATTTTTGAGAATATTGTTGCATCCTTGACCTGATCAAACAAATCGTGAATTCTTTGTACTGGATATTTATTTTTAATAGTCAATTTATTTAGTTGCTGATAGTCGATGCAAAATCATAGAGTGCCATACTTATTTTAACAACAAGTACCAACACTCCCCAAGGTGATACACTGGGGCATATATAATTCTTATCCAATAATTTTTGTAACTGAATCTTTAGATACGTGATCTCTAGTATAATCATGCTATATAGTGCTCTAGACACTGGGGCAACCACTGGAACTAACTCGATAGTAAAATATAATTCTCTTTTCGATGGTAACATGGATATCCCCTAAGGAAACACATCTACAAACTCTTGAAATATTGGTAGATTTTCTAATTCAGTTGCTTTTTCCTTAGAATTAGTGTAACCCACCTCTACCGCATAAATATGACAACCATTTCACAAAGACTTTCCTAATTGGGAGGCAGTAATTGACCTCAGCTGTACAAGCCTATCAATTCCTTGAATCTCACATTTAATACCTGCTTCATTAAGGTAACTAATCATCATTTCCTTACAATTTACAAGAGACTAGTGAGCTTCCAGCTAGTCCATTATGATTAAAACATCATAAGACCACAAGGAAAAGACATTCAAGTTTACTCTTATGGGTTGATACACTAACTCAACCAAACCATTTTCTAATTTTTCCACTACCTGCCTCTTCGCTCCTGTGGCTAGTTGAACTAATCAAGGGTTTTTAAGTTTATGGGTTTGTAATTGACATAGTTGTAACACCTTTCTCCCACATCTACCCAAGTAACCAAACAAATGGGGTAAACATGTGATGAGAAGTTACTATACAATTTGAATCCCTATGTGTCATTTAAGGAAGTGGAACTAGTGGAACACATCACACAGGCCTTCCACATCAACAACAAAACTCCCAAGAACCATCCCCAACCAGTTAGGGAACCAACCCCTGAGACCAACTGAAGTTTTAATGCATCAAATCCCTATATTCTCCTTTGATATCGACCAGGGTGTCGCTAGGACACTACAAACGCTCCCACAACAAGGGCAAGGGAGCATTCGAGGACATTGTTCCCCAGTGTTGTGTCTGTGAATTCGAGATTTGTGCCATGTTTTCAAGCCCGGAGCCTAGGTCACTACCCAGAACTCAATGATAGGTTCATAAATCAATTTTCATAGTGGAACAAAGACACATTGTCAAAAACATGAATAAGGACTAGACTAGACCCCTACTAGTCATGACATGCATTACATCAAACATGTCACAAAGATGAAATCCATAATAAACCAAAGTGACACCCACTAGGATGTTTTTCCCCACCATTCAACTTGGAATAAGTGTCCCATGACCTTGGTCTTATATTTATTTTACATGGACTTTTAACTAAGGCTACGACATAACCACCCCCTCGGGAGAACACTATCCTCGATGTTAAATGACACCTATAACCAACAAGACTACTGAAATAAAAACATACCACCCATGGAGCTTGATAAATTAGCTCATTGTAGTATTTACAATGACTGTTGCTGAAGCCTGAAAAACATACTGCTTACTAGAGCTTTTCAACACAACTCATTACAATATGTACAATAATAACCACATATACAACATACATTATTTCTTCATCGAACAAATAATCATAGTGTCTATGGAGCTTTATAAATACAACTCGATACAATATTTACAATAATATACACATATGCACATTTGCTCGACCAACAAATAAAAGGATATGATGCCTACATTTGCAACAAGGGAATCCAAAGGCTCACACCTCCACCCTCAAAGTAATACCAGGATTTAACTCCTTCCTAGGAAGTCCAAAATCCACTGCAAGATCAAATTTGCATCTAATGCCTAGTGCTACACTCGAGCATTACTTTTCCTCTCAGTGAAAAATTATCGACTCATTATTCCAGGTACACCACTAATGTGCGTTTGGTTCCATATGGAAATGCTAATGAAAAAACTAAATCCATCCCTTGACCTTCCCTTCTCTACTACACAGTCCCTCGGGAAATTTGGTTACCCCTTTCCATCTAGTCACACAACTTCCAAGTTCCACTAACACCCCCATCCCTAGAAATCCATCCCACAATAAGCTTTCCTCGCATTAGAAGGATCAAAAATCAAGGCATATACTTGACACAAACCATCATATCATTCATAACATGCTCATGCAAATCAATGGACACTGTTTGGAACTGGTGTCCCATAATGGCCCTTCTCTTGATGTGCTTTACCAACATACTACTACTTGTTCTAATTTCTTTCACTGCTGCTGCTAATTCTTGCCATTAGTTTCAACCACCCAACCTTGCATTCCATGATTTTCTGTGCCAAGCACATAATTTCAATTAGATTCAAAATAAATACAAATCATACCTAATTGGTGGCCCATCAATAAGGTATACTTGAAATTTTGTTCACTTCCTGTTAGAATAAGCCAAACTAGCATCTTTGACCAAATCATCATGTCTAAACATATCACAGCAGGTTAGCTCAAAACTCAACCATCATATATCAAAATCATAAATCACATGTAACCATCATAAACTAGAATCATAGATCACATGTAATCATCATAGACCATAATCATAAATCACATGCATAATAAAACTAAAATAAAATAATGATACTTATCCTTTAATCAATCCTTAGCTTCTACCTTTGTCCTTATTTCGTATGCAGTTTGGATTGGCTACAACACTCAACAAACACCTAGTTCCTTCTCCTCAACAATGTGCACATACACTTAGTGTGCATCACATACACACAACCACACGCAACATACAACACCATGCAACACATGCACGTACACCTAACATACAACACATACACCTACACCCAGTGTACAACACAACACAATACATATGCCTACATCTGGTGTACACCACCACAAAATTCATACACCTACATGTGATGTACAACATGATACGTATACGTACACATAGTACAACACAATGAATACACATGTCAAGATACCATGATTACACAATGCACATATATAGTACTGCATGCCCGCAACACAACATGTATGACATGTGCGCAATACCACATGTACACCAGTACCATATGTACAACATGTACACAGAACCACTTGTACATAACACCACCTACAAAAAATCTACACAACATCACATGTATTTGACACCACCTGCACAATGTGTAGACAACACCGTGTACACCACACCACCTGTACAATGTGTACACAATACCATATGTACATAGCAACGACATGCACGACATGTAAATGACACCACATGTACATGATGCCACATGCACGACATGTACACAACACCACCTGCACATAACACCACATGTACAATCACGCACACAACACCATATGTACATAGCACCACATGCACAAAATGCACACAACACCATATGTACATAACATTGCATATACAACATGTACGTAGAACCATATGTACACAAGAATGCATATCCAACATGTGCACAACACCATATGCATAGAAAACCACATATCCATCATGCACACAGTAAAATATGTACACAACACTACATATCCAACATGTAAATAGTACCATCTATACCCAGCACTGCATATGCAATATTCACACAACACTATCTATACAACACGCATACATATGTACACAACACTACATATACAACAATACACATCACCATATGTACAATCATTGAATATATAACATGCACAACATATACAACAATCCACATCACCATAGGTACAATCATTGAATATATAACATGCACAGCATATACACAAAAATAGCACTACACATCCAAAACCATACTACCTCTACCAAGCAACCTTGCATCAAGTGTCTCTCAACTATCCATCCTTATCCTAGCATGTTGCAAAGAAAATTGTTTTTATTCCACTAATTTATGTGTCAACATTTCCTACCATAACATAAACATAGGCATAATGCAAGAGTTTCCTAGTTTATAGCTAATGTTGATTAACCATAAGGCGTAATACTGTGAAACATTTAATGTGAGGATTTTTATAAATATGCCTCTTGGCTTAATGAACACAGACTTAGATTTTATTTTGTATACACTCAATTTTCAATACAAGCTTTGTTTTCATTCCATTTCTTTTTTTGGGTGATCTCAATGTGTGATTAATTATCTGGCGAAGGAATTATAGTGATTGTTGCTTCTCGTAGGAGGGCCCCCTTAAGAATGTAAGGTTTTCTTCTATTTTCAATTAGTATTTTTATTCTGTGTTTCTTGTAGGATTTTTGTTAGCTCATTCAATCGCTTAGGTTTTGATTTTTGAATATAATTTTAAGATTGTTTTGGAGCAAGTTTATATAATCATTTCATTGTTAAAGTGAAGCGAGATCTCTGGTGCACATGGTCATAGTATAAGTTAACATAGATTAGAAGCATAGCTTTACATTGCAGTGATATGAATAGGATTTTCATTTGCAGATTTAATATTTATTTATGTTAAATTAGATTTATTTATAGTGTGATTTTATTGCAAGTGTGGTTTTATTTTTAAGTGTGAAGCAAGTGTGAATTTTATTTCAAGAAGAGTGTCATCTTTATTTTAAGCAAGAGAAATAGAATTGATTCCATTTTTATGAGTGATTTATTTACATGCATAGCAGTAGAGAAACATGTGCATTTTCATATCTCAAATTAACTTAGGGATTGTGTGAGTGAAAAATACTCCTAGCACCTACAAGAACTCAACCAAGCTCTGATCATGGATGGCTTTAACAAAATCAAAAGTGACTAAGTTGATAAATATCATCAAGAATGGGAGAATTTATGTAAAAAAGAAGAAATATTTTGGAGACAAAAAGTCCAGAGTTCAATGGCTCAAAGAAGGAGAGTAATACACGATTTTTTCCCAGATCCACCATGGCAAATAGAGCTCACAACATAATCTCTTCAATCATGGACGAAGGGGGGGAGCTCCATATCTCCCATGAGGACATAGAAACTGTGTTTGTTCAGTACTTCATAGGCATAACTCTGGAAAACAATACAGATAGAGAGTAGTATAGTAGATACATCACCAAACACATACCTAAGCTAGTGTTTAGAGAGGAAAACTTCAACCTCAATGGGACAGTAACTGAAGAGGAGGTTTTCGAGGTCCTCAAAGAAATGCAGAATGGCAAAGCACCAGGCTCAGATGGTTTCAATGTGGATTTTTTCAAAGCTTGCTGGGATATTATGAAACATGATATATTGGATGTAGTCAAGGATTCCACACTGAACAAAACTATTTTGAAAGTGCTCAATACCTCCTTCATATCCCTGATTCCCAAACAGAATATCGCTTAATCTCCTGATAAGTATAGACCCATAGCTTTATGCAATGTGGTATACAAGATAATATCCAAGGTTGTGGCCAATAGACTTAAACCTCTGCTTCCCACTCTAATTTCAGGGGAACAATCAAGTTATGTGGAAGGCAGACAAATTCTAAACAACATCATTCAAGCTCATGAGGTGGTTCACTCATTAACTAGCAAGAGGCAAGCTGGGATGTTCATGCAACTGGACATTTCCAAAGCTTATGATAAGGTGAATTGGACCTACATCAAGAAAGTTCTTATTGCTTTTGGATTTGATCATAACTGGTTCAAATGGGTCATGGCCCTAGTGACTTCCTCCAGCTTTTCAATATTGGTGAATGGCTCTCGCTCTAAGATTTTTATTCCCTCTAGAGGTCTCAGGTAGGGAGACCCACTCTCTCCCTTTCTTTTCATCCTTGTGATGGAAGGACTTGGTCAAACCATTAGGCATGCTAAAGTAATGGGGAAGATCAAGGGTCTACAATTAACTAAGAATGGTCAGGCTCTAACTCATCAAAAATTTGTAGATGATACCATGCTTCAGGGAATCCCCACAGTCAAAGAAGATACAGCCTACAAACAAATCCCGATTGACTTTGCAATGGCTACAGGTATGGAAGTCAATCTCTCCAAATCAAAAATCTTTTTCTTTAACACCAATATTTCTATTTAGAGAAATATCTCTAGAATTCTATGCTTTCAAAGGGATTCCCTCCCCTCAAAACATTTGGGAGTTCCTCTAACTGCTAAACTGATGCACAAGAGCAACTGGAAACCGTTGATCAATAAGATGCAGGACAAAGTCAGAAAGTGGACCATCAGATCTCTAAATCTGGCTAGGAGGCTGGTTCTTACAAAGGCAGTTTTACAATCAATCCCTGTTTTCATGTTATCAACTCTCCCATCTCCAAAAGGAGTCTTACCACAATTCAGAAACATCTAAAGAGACTTTCTTTGGGGTAAGGAGGAAACAAGAAAGAAATGGGTCTTAGTTTCATGGGAAAAAATCTGTAGACCCAAGAGCCACAGAGGCCTAGGCATGGATGACCAAGAGATTCTTAGCAATGTTTTAGGTGCCAAACTATGTTGGATACAAGATCTAATGGCTCAATGGACAAGTATTTGGAAAGAAAAAGATGCCAGCTCCTGGAAAACTAGTGATCTCATTAGAATGTCTGGAAATATAAAGGGCTCATTCATCTAGAATAAAGCCTAGGAAAATAGAAGCCTAGTACAAAAAAATAGTTTTTAGGAAATCAAAGAGGGCAATCTAGCATTATTTTGGGAGGATAAATGGCAACAAGAATCAACATTGTTAAACAAGGACTTTTTGGGCCTTAAGCACAAGATAGATACCCAAGGATTAAACAAAGTTAAGGACTTCTGGGGCCTCACTAAAAATTCAGGAAAGTGGAGAATCTGGAAAAATATTGATTGCAGACATCATAGCCCATTGACAAAAAAAGAAGAGGCACTTATGAGAATGTTGAAACAAAGCATGATCTTAGTGATAGAGGGGCAAGACCAACTAATATCGGGCAACAATAAAGAGGGCACCTTTAATCTTAAGGAAGAAAAAGGTATTCTCCTTGAGCTAGATTCCCTTGTCCTGGATAAGACCTGGCAGATCCTATGGAGGCACCAAGGGTGGATGAAGATCAAACTCTTCATGTGGTTGGTACATCAAAAGAAGATCTTAACTTGGGACAATATAAGGAAGAGGGGTGTTTTGGGGCCTTCTAGATTCTAGCTCTGTGAAGCTCAAGAGGAGACAATGGAGCACATACTCAATAGCTGCAGTTTCACCTCTTGGTTATGGGATACTTTTCCTACCATCTTTCAATAGATTGATAGGGACAAAGAGAGTATCAATAATACCTTAATCAACTAGAGAAGAAACTTTTCAGATAATAAATTACTTAGTTCGGCTTGGAGCCTAATGCCAATCTTCATCATATGGAATGTTTGGAAAGAAAGAAATAAGAGAATATTCAAGGATGAAAAAAATCCCCCTCTTCAACTCTTCGAGCTCATCTTAAAACAAATTAAGGAGACGGTTGGCACCACAATACGTAATCACCCCAAGAATCGTCCCTCTGAGGCTGATTTGAGAATTTTCAGGCAGCTGGGTATGCAGGGGATCATCCCTCAAGGCCTGAACATAAAAGATATCACAAGGGAAACAAAGAGGGATTTCTGGCATCCTCCCCTGAAAGGTTATTTGAAATATAACAATGATGGGGCTTCAAAAGGAAACCCAGGAAAGGCTGGTTTTGGAGGGGTGTTAAGGGATGAAGAAGGTCACATTATCTACATATTCCACGCCACTTAGGTAAAGCTGCCAACAACATGGCTGAAAAAATGGCTTTGGAGCAATGCTTAGAGTTTCTGAAGTAGGACAACTGCTCAAAGGTGATTGTAGAAGCGGACTCTAAGCTAATAATTAACTCTGTGAAAAGAATTAGTTGCGGAAAAAGGCTAGAGAAAGTCTCAAAACACTAGAGGCTAATCCAAGTTTTCCAAAGAATTCAAGGCCACCTCCTTGGTCTTCGCATAGTCAGTTTCAACCATTTTCAGCATAGGGCTAATAAACTGGCGGATGTTCTGGCCAACCAGGGTGTGATTTATACAGATTGTAGGGTTTCGATGAAGTGGCAGGAGCTACCTCAGAGTAGACTAAAAGCAATATGTTTCGAACAAGTGGAAGAGGACAAAGAGGTATTTTGAAACAGAGTCGAGAAGGCAGGTTTGAAATAAGTTTCTAGCAAAAATTATCATCAATGTCAGTCAAACTTTACTTCGGTGGGGGCAAGCCACTACAGGCCTTAGAAAACCCCGTTGTTTGTTGACCAGAGTCCTCAGTTTTTCGGATGGTTGAATTGAGGGAAGGTCCACAATTTTCCATGGTCTCGGGTTTAGGTACAGATGGAAAAATGGGCAGCATGGGTTCTTTGTATGTTTCGGTAGCTGTCATAATCCTAAATTCTAATTTTGGGTAGTAAAACCGCCTCCATGGAGGTTTTCTACGATTGCAAGGCTATAAAGTGGGAAATGGTTTTAGCAAAATGGAAGCGATTCCATTCAACTTCTTACATGTGGCAGGGGAGTGGAAAAGAATACTGCCCCCATCGCATACTAATGTTTGGTGACTTTGAACCTTGCAATATCACTCCCAACCATTGGATCACGCAAAGAGAATCAATGGTCAGGAAGGATCAAGCAGTTTTGTGGTATAGGGCCGTTAAACATCATTTGCCTTCAATTGGTGATTTCTTCCTCTATCATTGGATGGCGCATGGAGATTGGACGACTTTGATTGAAAATACAAATATGGGGAAATGTTGTGTGAGAGTTTCTATGGTTTTCCACTTGTTCTTTTGTCTTTTTAACAAAATCAGTGTTTGCATAAAAAAGGTTTGGAGGTAACTTTTGTAAGGTTGGGGAGAATGTTTTAGGTGGTTAACTCTTGTTTTTCCCGAGGTCCACGGTGATTTTTGGATGGATGTACATTATGTAAACTATTTTCTAGCTTAATGGAATAGAAGGACCAACTCTTGCTTCAGCAAAAAAATAAAAAGACTCCTAGCACATACAATGAACATACATTTCATCGGTTTATTAGCCCTCATTGATAATTTATGTAAGTAACTTAACATCATTTAAATTACCAAACATTTTGGACTTGTTTTCGGGGAAGTGTATATAGAAGTCTTTCTCTTTTTATTTTCATTAAAAAAAATGATCTACATAGAGAAAGAGATTTTAGAGGTAGTTTTGTAAGTAGAGGTAGGAGTTCAATTCCAAGATCACCACTCACCCCACCATGACTTCATAGTGCCACACCATCCACCCAAACTAATATTGCATCAATTGTAGGCAGACATAGACTTCCTGAGGTACTTAGATCTGAAATCCAACCTAGCGATTCACCAACTTATTCAATTGAAGTTGTAATAGAAGAAGAAGATCCTACATCCCCAACCGAAGGAGTAATTTTTCTATCCTCAATTGTAGAACAAATTCTAGGATAGGAACTATAAATCCATAGTGAAGAGGAAAAATAAGAAACCTATTTTAACATTCCATTGATAGAAGAACCAAAAGAGCTAGAGGAGGAACTAGAAAATCCAATTTTTGAACCTTACATTAGTTTTGAGGAATCTAAAATGGTAGGAGAAGGGGAAGGGGAAGTAAAAAATGTGAATGGTGAACAACGTAGTATTGGAGGTGGAAGAGGAGGAAATAGAGGAGGTGGAAGAGGAGGAAATAGAGGACGTGGAAGAGGTGGAGAGAGAGGAAGAGGAGGTGGTAGAGGAGGTCTGGAACCTTTTGGATTTCCCATCCTTAATGAAGATACCACAAACAAAATGAAAAATATCTCACCCTCCGCCCTTCCTAGTTTTCATGGATTAAGAAATGAAGGTCTTAAAACATTTCTCTTTGATTTTGAAGTTTTGTGTGGATATTATCACTACTTTCTTGATACTCAAAAGTTGAAATTGCTTCTAGCCACTCTTAAGGATGCAACATTAAAATGGTTTATGGGCTTAGGAGTACGTTCTATAAGAACATGAGAAGAAATGAAAAATTCATTCTTAGAATAATACAAAGCTTATTGTATGCCTCATAATCTTAAAGATGATGTTTTTAAAATGAAGCAAGATGAATGTCCTGAAGATTTCATTGAAATATTTTCTTATAATGTAAAATGAGTTAAAATTCATCTAGATGAAGAAACTTTGAAAACTCTCTTACTTGGATAGACCTTCTTAATCTGATGGTAAAGGAGATATTTCTCAATTATCATTTGGATATATTTGTGAGTTATGCATACACATTTCAAGAGGAAAGGAAAGAAATAGGGAAAATCCAAGAGATCTTATTATGCCTAGCATTCATAAATCTACCACTAGGACATTAAGTAGGGCTAAAATAGGAAACATGCTTGAAAACTTTAATACATATATTTTGGGGATTCTTAGTGCACAAAAATAATACTTGAAAGTAAAAAATAAGAAAAAAGTTGAAAATGTTGCATTATCTATCTTTTATCCAAAATGTAGAAAGAATCATGCCTTGAGAGAACGCCCTCTTGACTTAAAACATGTAGAAACCTATGTCATATCTGTAGAAAATCACAATACAAAGAAATTTCCTTCAATACAAGGTCTTAAAGTTGTCTATCAAGAGGAAGTAATGCCAAATCAAGTAGAGCCTCTTTTTTTTATTTCCAAGAGACCATGGAAAAATCCACAATCGAATATGACCCAAGGTTTCAACACTCAAAAATATGCACAACAATCACAAAGTAATTGAACTACGCCCATGCTTTGGCAACCTTGGCCTCAACCTTCGGGATAAAGATAGAAAAATCCTTATGGAAACTACACCAATATCCTCAACCTTACCCTGTTTTTCCACCACCATATTTCCTCAGCCTGTTCAACCCTCTCAACCAAAAAATCGAAACCCACAACTTTCAATAGCATTTCCACAAAATCCAAATCAAATACCTACTTAGCCACTTCCAAATCTAAATAATAAAAATTCACAGCTGTTTACAACATGGAAGGACAAAATTTCCAAACTTACATGATAACACCATTAGATCTAAATAATGTCCAACTTAGATCTGCTAGAGTATTGGAAAATAAGTCACCATCCATTGTTATCTGGGAGTATGTAAAAGATGACCTCTCTGAGAAAGAGACATCTTCCCATCAAAAGGAAAATTCTAAAAAAAGCCACCCCTATACATTCTGATGATATCCTAATAAACTCAACTCTCATTACAGAACAACTTTCAGTCTCTATTCAAAATCCACCTTTTCCTGAAAGATTGCAAAATTCACAAAGGGGTAGAAAAACATATTATGTTGCCTGATTATGATATGATAGATGAACTAAATAATGTTTGTATAAAAATTCATTCATTACAAGCTATCAAAGAAATACCAATATTTTCAAAGACAATCAGGGAGTTAAGTATTAAAAAACCCAAGAAGAAAAAGAAAAGAAGTTTTTTTTTTTTTTTTCTACGTTAAGACTAACCTAAGTACCCACAGGGGATTTGAACTGTTGACCTATCGCAAGGAGTGCCTTAACACCGCACCCATTCACCGTCAATCCAAAGCCCTGTGGGCGAAAAAGAAAAGAAGTTAAAAGAATCTAGTTAGATGGAAAAATTGGAGATATCATGATGGGAAAGACAGCAGTTCAAAAATATCTAGATCTAGGAAGTCCAATTGTGAAAAACACATCAATGGTGGTGAGATTCCAAACACATTGATTGATTTAGGAGTAGTTATCAACATCATGAGTAAACAAACTATGAATCAATTGAAGCTTCCTAATCTTCAATATATGCCTACACTATTGGAATTAGCAAATAGATATGTTATCAAACCTCATGCTCTGTTAGAAATATTTGTATCCATAGATTCTGGGGAATATCATGCTGACCATATGATCTTGACAACCAAGAATAATTTAGGAGGACACCCATTGATTCTAGGAAGACCATGTTTAGCTACAGTTGACACTTTTATAAGTTGTAGATATGGTGATATGCTTATCTCTGATGAAATTTTGACAAAGAAATTTGAATTATATCCTCCCACAAAAACAATGATAAAAGTAGAAAGTGAAGCATGGATAGATGATGATAATGAAAACTTTGATATACGACCAATTTTTCCAAATAGATGAAGAAGATTAAATTTTGAATTTAATGGAAAATAATGAATCTTCCTCATATTGTGAACAAAATCACAGTTTTCAAGAACAATGTACCATTGAACATCTATCCTCTCATCAAATGGATTTACTTTCTATGAAGAAATTTGGGAATTATTTAATAAAAAAAAATTCATGGAAAACTTTTAATATTAATGATAATATGGAAGAATCTCAAAAGAAGTAATTAATAAAAATGTTGCAAAAACATTCCTCTGGTTATGCATCAGAATAGACTGATATGAAAGGAATTGATCCTAACACTTGTATGCATCATATCTATATAATTTGAAGAAAATGCCAGGCCAATCCAACAACCCCAAAGGAGAATGAAGCCAAATCTAAGGGAAATTGTTAAAGATGAATTACAAAAATTGTTAAATGTGAATTTCATTTATCCAATATCAGATAGCTAGTGGGTTTCAACATTGGTAATTGTTTCAAAACATAATGTAAAATGGAGAGTATGCATTGATTATAGGGAATTGAATAAAGTTACTTTAAAAGATAATTTTCCACTTCCTTTTATAGATCAAGTTCTTGACACATTGGCAAGGAAAAATAATTTTCATTCTCTGATGGTTTTAGTGGATATAACAAAATCCAAGTAGCTCCAGAATATCATAATAAAATAACCTTTACCTATCTATGGGAAACCTATGCATACTGAGTAGTTCCTTTTGGGTTATGTAATCCACCTACAACATTCCAAAGGGTATTTCTAGGCATTTTCTCTAATCTAATTCATGATTGTGTGGAAGTTTACATGGATGATTTTACTGTTTATGGAAATTATTTTGAAGAATCTCTCAAAAATTTCGAAAAAGTTATCATTAGGTGTAAGGAAGAAAATCTCTCATTAAGCCATGATTTTTTTTATGATGTTTATTGAGGGAATTCTTTTAGGCCACCATATTTCAGAAGATGGAATTAAAGTAGAGGCATCTAATGTATAAGTCATTTCCAAGTTATTAGTTCCTACATGTCAAATGGATGTTAGAAGTTTTCTTGGTTTTACTGGCTATTATAGAAAATTTATAGAAAACTTTGCAAATATTGCCTCTCCACTTTTCAAATTTCTTGCAAAAGATTGTGAAATCATTAGGAATTATGACTGCAAAAAAGCTTTTGAAACATTGAAAGAAAATATTTTTGAAGCACCCATTTTAAGAGGACCAAATTGGAAACTACCTTTCATGTTTCAATTGATGCCTTAGATACAACTTTAGGAGTTTTATTAGGACATAAATATTTAACTCCTTATGTGATTTACTGCACAAGCAAAAATCTGACCCTTGCGGAGTTGAATTATATTGCAATAAAAATAGGAGTTTTAGTTTTTGTGCATGCCATTTATAAATTTAGATATTATATCACTCGTTATGAAACCTTCATTCATACAGGTCATTCCACAATGAGATATTTAATGAATAAATGAATTACTAATGGCAGAATTACAAGATGGTTATTTTGTGTGGTGTTATCTTTTGGAGTCATCACAATCATATTATTTTTAATCGACGTTTCGAGCCAACCTCCATGGTTCATCATAAAGATTAGATCCATGAGAGAATAAGTCAGAACCTAATAAGGTAAAAGGTGAGATCTGACTTCTTTCTAGCAATCAGTGATCTGAACTATTCTAATAAACTAACGTCTTATAATTTCTCACTCCCATACAAGTTGAAAATTATTGATTTGAGGCTTCTACGATCTATATTATGTGTGGTGTTATCTTCAGGAGTCCTTGCAATCATATTTGTTGTAATCGACGTTTCGAACCAACCTCTGTGATTCATCATCAGGATTAGATCCATGAGAGAATAAGTAAGAACCTAGTAGGGTAAAAGGTGAGATCTAAATTCCTTTTAGCAATCAGTGATCTGAATCGTTCTAATAAATGAACTTCTTGTAATTTCTCCCTCCTTTACAGGTTGAAAATTATTGATTTGAGGCTTCTTTGATCTATATTATGATGGTTTTATCTTCCAGAGAAATCGCAATCTATTTGTTGTAATTGACATTTCGAACCAACCCCCGTGGTTCATCATCAAGATTAGATCCATGAGAGAATAAGTTAGAACCGAGTAGGGTAAAAGGTGAGATCTGAATTCCTTCTAGCAATTAGTGATCTGAATCATTCTAATAAATGAGCTTCTTGTAATTTCTCCCTCCCGTATAGGTTGAAAATTACTAATTTGAGGCTTCTGTGATCTATATTCTGTGTGGTGTTATCTTCTGGATTCATCGCAATCATATTTCTTGTAACCGACATTTCAAACCAACCTATTTGGTTCGTCATCAAGATTAGATCCATGAGAGAATACGTCAAAACCTAGTAGGGTAAAAGGTGAGATCTGACTTCTTTCTAGAAATCAGTGATCTGAATCGTTCTAATAAACGAACTTCTTGTAATTTCTCCCTCTTGTACAGGTTGAAAATTATTGATTTAAAGCTTCTACGATCTATATTCTCTGTGGTGTTATCTTCTGGAGTCATCGCAATCATATTTGTTGTAATTGATGTTTTGAACCAACCTCCGTGGTTCATCATCAGGATTAGATCCATGAGAGAATAAGTCAGAAGCCAGTAGGTAAAAGGTGAGATCTGACTTCCGTTTAGCAATCAGTGATCTAAATCATTCTAATAAACAAACTTCTTGTAATTTCTCCCTCTCATACAAGTTGAAAATTATTATTTGATGCTTTTGCAATCTATATTCAGTGTGGTATTATCTTCTGGATTCATCGCAATCATATTTTTTGTAATCGACGTTTCGAAATAATCTTTGTGGTTCATCATCAAGATTAGATCCATGAGAATAAGTCAAAACCCAGTAAGGTAAAAGGTGAGATCTGACTTCTTTCTAGAAATTAGTTATCTGAATCATTCTAATAAACAAACTTCTTGTAATGTCTCCCTCCCATACAGGTTGAAAATTATTGATTTGAGGTTTCAGTGATCTATATTCTGTGTGGTGTTATCTTCTAGAGTCATCACAATCATATTAGTTGTAATCGACGTTTCACACCAACCTCCATCTTTCATCATCAAGATTACATCCATGAGAGAATAAGTCAGAACCCAGTATGGTAAAAGGTAAGATCTAACTTCTTTCTAGCAATCAATGATCTGAATCGTTCTAATAAACAAACTTCTTGTAATATCTCCCTCCTGTACAGGTTGAAAATTATTGATTTGAGGCTTTTGCGATCTATATTCTGTGTGGTGTTATCTTTCAAAGTCATTGCAAACATATTTGTTGTTACAACAAATATGATTGCGATGACTCTAGAAGATAACACCACACAGAATATAGATTACAGAAACCTCAAATCAACAATTTGCAACCTGTATGGGAGGGAGAAATTACAAGAAGTTTGTTTATTAGAATGATTCATATCATTGATTGCTAGAAAAAAGTCAAATCTCACCTTTTACCCTACTGGATTCAAACTTATTCTCTCATTGATCTAATCTTGATGACGAACCACAGAGGTTGGGTCTAAATGTCGATTACAAAAAATATGATTACGATGACTCCGAAAGATAACACCACATAAAATATAGATAAAAGAAGCCTCAAATAAATAAGATGGTCATTGTTATTACAATAATTCAATATTGCTATTTTGGATAGACCTGGAAAACAAAATACAGTTGTTGATTTTCTATCTAGAATCCAAAATGATAATAATGATGTTCTTGTACAAGATAATTTTCCTAATGAATATCCTTGTGCAGCATCTATTAAATCTCCTCACTTTTCAGATTTTTCTAATTATTTGGCTACAGGGAAGTTAACATCATACTTGTCTCCTCAAGACAAAAGGAAGGTTATTCAAACTAGTGCATCGTATTCATGGATAAATGAAAAATTTTACAAGACATCACCTGACTTAATCATTTGAAAATATGTTAGAGAGGATGAAGTACCAGAGATTTTAAACGCTTGTTATGATGAACCATGTAGAGGACACTTCACTGATAAAATAACTTCTTATAAAGTCTTTCTCTTAAGATATTATTGGCCTTCTCTTTTTAAGGATGCCAAAGAATATGTTAATAGGTGTGACAGTTGTCAAAGAATGGGGAAACATGCTCCTTCAAATGAAATGCCTCTACAACCTTAGGTACTTATTGAACTTTTTGAGAAATGGGCTTTAGACTTTGTTCGTCCAATAAATCCACCGTCAAGACAAAAAAGGTACGTTCTTGTTTCTATAGATTATGTCACAAAATGGGTAGAAGAAAAAGCACTTCCTTTTGCTACTGAAAATGTTGTAGTTTCATTTCTTTTTGAGGATATTTTCACTCATTTAAGTGTCCCAAGGGAAATTGTGATAGATCAAGGCACTCAATTTACATCCAAGCTGGCACAAAAGATAATGGAGGAATACAAAATCAAACATAGGAAGTCAAGTCCATATCATCCATGAACCAATGGACAAGTTGAATCTACCTGTAATTGAAGCAATTATTACCAATACTGTGCATCTGCATAGAAGGAATTGGGCAAAAAATCTTCCAAAAGCTTTGTGGGCATATCATAACACATGGAGAAATACAACAGGACACACTCCTTATGAACTTGTTTATGGAAAGCAAGTCATGTTTCCTATTGAGTTCCAGATAAATACTTTTAAAACAACAATCAAGTTGGGTCTTGATTTATCAGAAACCCAAAGACAAAGAATGGAGGAACTGAATGAACTTAAAGAGATACAACAAGATTCTATTCATAGAACCAATATAGTCCAATAGAAAACATCCAAGTGGCATGATAAGTTTATCAAAGAACGAAAACTTCAGCCTAGTGATTGGTTATTTCTTTTTGATTCAAAATTTAAACATTTTCAAGGAAAATTTCAAACTCACTGGCTTGGCCCTTATGATATTGAAACTATCTTTGATAATGGAGAAGTTAGAATATGAACTATTGATGAAGAAAAAGTAACCTTCCTTGTAAATGGTCATAGATTACAAATATATCATAAACCATTAAGAAGGGAAGAATTCATAAGAAATATGCAAGATAATTTTGATTTGAAGTTGGTCAAGGAAGATTCTTCTTCCTCTCAAACTTAGCCTTCTACTTTATTTTTCAAAATAATAATTAAAAAAAATGTAAAAAAAATATATAAAAACATAATGCTATAAACATGAAAACCAACATTGTTGCCATGTTTATATAGAAAATCCAAGTTGAAAGCCAAGGGTTCTTGGCAAATCATATTTTATTTTCCCTATTGTAGTCCCATTTTCTTTTTAACCCTTTGTTCTCTTTTCAAAAATAAACCATCTACAGAATTGTCAACAATCTACAGCTCTGACAGAATTTTGTACCTGACTTGGCAAATTACGACCAAGGTAGATGAAGATCATGGCAGAACCAAAGTTAATGAATATTGTGTAGGTTTAACCCCATACAGAAATTACCTGTATACAAATTCTCAAACACAAAAAATAAACAATGCAAGAGAATAACACATTAAACACATATACATAGAGATTTTCCCCTTGATCCCAAAACTGGGACTACCAGCTTGATTTTTCATTATGTTCCTTTCAATGTTACAATACACATTTATACATGCCAAAGCATCCAATACCATGGATCGAAAATAGTCACGCCCAAAACCATGTGCAAAAACCATGCACAAAACCATAGGTAGGTCCGCCCAACCTAATATAGGGTCCAAAAAACAAATTTCCCTAGGGCGTTACCCTAGACCTCGTAGAGGGTGCCTACCTGCCCCCCTCAAACCCCCTAGTGACACCCCTACTGCACAATCAACGCAACGAAGGAGGGCTTCGCTCCCCCTCTAACCCCTCGGTTAACTAGGGTAGCTAGTCGTGGAAAGAATATAACACAACCCAATAGATTGCAGCTAGAGCAACCTCCCAACCTACAAAGGAAAAATCATAATTAGTAAGGCAAAGGATCAAATGTATGTAAATATTAAGTTATATAATAAAGGTAGAACATTTGAATTATGAAATAAATGATGAGTAACTGTTGCTACTGTCATATTGAATAATGATTAACCTTAATTATTCTCACATGACTTCGGTTTTAACAAAACTATATGTCTTGTCAACCATGTCAGGAATGAATCTTCATATAATTTGAAATTCACCCTCTCTTCTCCATTCATAATTCCACTTCATGCCGAGACACTTCCATTTCACATAGCCATGTTTTATTTCTGAAACCTCCCTCACCTAAACTTTTTTCCTTGATTCGGTCCATACCTGAATTCCTTCCACTCCATAACCCCGTCGAAAGAGAAATTATGGGCTAATCTTCTCTAACATTGTGGTAATTGTAAGATTAGAGTCAAATGGAGTTAGGTTTCTCGAAGGATGCCCATAGATCAAATAAATTTTGCAATAAGCATGATGGTTAAAATTCATGGAGAAATTTGATGGGCATGACATGGAGGTAACAAAGTTTTTTGCTAGGGTGTATGATGGACTTGAAGCAGAAATTGGGGACATGAAGTTGGTCTTGATAGAGTCTTTCATGGAAAAAGTTACCAGATTACCAAGAATCAGAGAGAGCTGGTTCAAGAACGTAAAATTGAAGAGAAAGAATGGAAAATTTTCCTCAAGAATAGGTATGGATATTTATGTGTTTAAAAATGGAATACCAGTCACATCTTTGAAGAATAAGCGGAAGAATTGGTTGTTGATCATTCAAAAGTTTTTAACTTGTGAAGGAAGATTTGGTAACATGTTCTTTTATCATGCACGCTTAATGACGATTTTTCTTGACGAGAATGAAATTAGCCTACCATATTTCTTTCTTTGTAGATTAAGACAGATGGGTGGTAATATTCAAAGAAATGTACAATCTATGGATAAATACATATACCATCATGGCCTAATGAAAATCCTAATTGAGGTCCACTTGAGAAAAGTACGAGATAATTGGGAAGATTTTTTAATTAGAAATCATTTATGGAAACAAAAGAAGAAGAGCCTAGTGGTAAGACTAGGAAGAGTAGAATAAAATTGTTCTCAAACCCTAAAGAAAACTCACCAATATAAGAAAAATGATAAGAGAAGTACTCTGATGGTGAAATTCCTTTGATAAAATGTTAGAAACTCTGAAGTAGAAGAATGTTAGAAGAAAGGTAGCCAACACTAAGGAAGAAAGTTCATCCAAAATGAAAACAGAGTAGGGAAAGGTTAAGAAGTATCCCCTTATGACTAAATCACCATGTAAACCATCATCTACCATAAGAATAAGTGAAAGGCTCAATAAAACAGTGCATGAACAGCCTCGATAGTCCCCATAATTTATCGATTTATAGGAATAAAAAATGGAACCTAGAGTTCCATTACCAATAGTTCCATCACCAACCTCCAATCTAGCTAGGAAAACACTTGAAATAGATCTTATTGAGTAGGAAATTCGTGATTATATAGAGTCTTTGGAAAGAAGAGCTACAAGTAAAGTTGTTGCATCATCCTCAAACTAATAATAAAATGAAGGAATTTATTCTAATATTTCAAGAGGACTCCAAGTTGAAGACACCCTCAAGCAAGAAATTTATGAATTGGAAATACTGAATAGACATTTGAACCAGGAGAATGAAATAGTAAAGGCACATAATGGAATCCAAAGAACCCAAAATGAAAACATCCTACTACATCTTGGTTTATGGTATAAGAAAAATAAGAAATTGACAGCTAAAAACAATTTCTTTAAGAGGAAGATTCCGAGTCTGCAACACATAATTTTGCTGAAGAAACTGAGGATGGCAGTCACCGCTAAGAAAGAAAGGAGGAATCACGTCGATGTCCTTGCTTAGCCATCTAAAGAGTCTCAGTAATAGGAAGAACTCATAAATTTTTAAATTTGTCGTGAGGACATGCAATGTCTTCCATGTGGGGGAATGTTGAACCCTAAAATTGCTTCTTTTTTACAACTCTTTTTCACTCCATTTCTCCATTTTTGACCTTCATAACTCCAATTTGGGCATCAATTTACAAGGTTGATAGCATAGAAGGTACACAATCATCTTCTATTTCTTAAATATCAATTGTCTTTATTATTTAACTTAATATTTACTTGGGCTACTAAATTAAAACGATTCTGCATTTGATGTTTCTGCAATTAAGTCCAAGGTTTGATGGGTTACAAAACTTCATCCAAAGAAAAAGGCATATGGGAAGATGGAAATTAGTTGGTACAATGACTTGTTCCTAATTTCATAGCCTAGATCAATAAAGAAGACACCCTAACAGCGCAGTAAAAGTGAAATTCAACCACAGTAAAAGGCAAACTAGGCAAGCGAGATACAAATTTTTAGCCTCATGATTTGCTACGTTTATAGAAAATCATGAGGAGATCACGATATATTATCTTTCAAAGTTAATTATAGATAATTTAGATCAAACATCAGGTGTAATACTCTGAAACATTTAATGTAAGGATTTTTATAAATATGCCTCTCGGCATAACAAACACAAACTTGGATTTTATTTTCTCTACACTCTATTTTAAATAAAAACTCTATTTTCATTCCATTTCTGTTGTTGTGTGATCTTGATGCATGATTAATCATTTTGGGAAGGAATTATAGTGGTACCTGCTTCTCATAGAAGAGCCCCCTCGAGACAATAAGGTTTTCTTTTATTTGTAATTAGTATTTTTATTTTGTGTTTCTTGTAGGATTTTTGTTAGTTCAATTAATCGTTTAAGTTTTGATTTTTGAATATAATTTTAAGATTGTTTTGCAACAGGTTTATCCAATCATTTCATTGTTAAAGTGAAGCAATATCTTTGGTGCGCATGGTCACAGTATAAGTTAACATAGATTAGAAGCATAGATTTACATTGCAGTGATATAAATAGGATTTTCATTTGCAGAGTTAATCTGTCTTTCTGTTAAAGTAAATTTATTTACAGTGTGTTTTTATTGCAAGTGTGATTTCCATTCAAGCAAGTGTGATTTTATTTATAAGAAAGAGTGATTTTATTTTAAAGTAAGTGTGTGTATGTGGGTGTGATTTTATTTCAAGCATGGTGTGAGTGTGATTTTATTTTTAAGTTTGAAGCAAGTGTGAAGTTTATTTCAAGAAGAGTGTGATCTTTCTTTTAAGAAAGAGAAATAGAATTGATTCCATTTTTATGAGTGATTTATTTACTTAAATAGATGTAGAGAAACATGTGCATTTTGATATCTCAAATTAAATTAGGAATTGTGTGAGTGACAAAGACTCCTAGCACATACAATGCACATACATTTCATCAATTTACTAGCCCTGGTTGATAATTTATGTAAGTAATTTAATATAATTTTAAATTACCAAAAAATTTGCTATTGTTGCCAAGGAACTGTATATAGGAGTATTTTTCTTTTTCTTTTCATTAAAAAAATTAAAAAATTAAAAATGATATGCATAGAGAAAGAGATTCTAGAAGTATATTTGTGAGTAGAGGTAGGAGTTTGATTCCAACATCACCACTCACCCCACCACGACTTTGAAGTGCCACACCATCCACCCAAACTCATATTTCATCAATTGCAGGTAGACATAGACATCGTGAGGTACTTAGATCTGAAATCCAATGTAAATATTCATAAACTTCTTCAACAAAAGTTGTAATAGAAGAAGAAGATCCTACATCCTCAACTAAAGGAGTAATTTTTCTATCCTCAACTAGAGAACAATTCCTATGATAGGAACTAGAAATCCCTAGTGAAGAGGAAGAAGAAGAAACCTTTTTTAACATTCCATTGACAGAAGAACCAGAAGAGCTAGAGGAGAACTGTAAAATCCAATTTTGGAGCCTTACATCAGTTCTAAGGAATCTAATAGGGTAGGAGAAGGGGAAGGGGAAGTATGTAATGTGAATGGTGAACAACCTAGGATTAGAGGTGGAAGAGGAGTAAATAGAGGAGGTGGAAGAGATGGAGGAAGAAAAAGAGGAGGTGGTAGAGGAGGTCCATAATCTTTTGGATTTCCCATCGTCGATGAAGATACCTATTGTAGCGGCTACAACCACCCTCCAAAATGTTCCCTTAGCTTGGTTTTGGAGCCTCCCTTCCAACCTTCATAGCAACATGTCTTGCTTCATCAAGGACACAAGCTTCAATGTTTTTCTTCCACAAATGCGACCTATTGATTACAACTCAATGCATTCCCCTCACAGGCTGATCACACAGACTTGGTCCAACTGCAGGCTGAGAATATCCCCTAAGAAATTGCATAATTATAGACGGAAACCAACCTTCCCTCCATAAATTGCACAGTCCTGATTGGTAGCCTACTAGGCTCTAGAATTGCACAATTCTAGCAGTCAACACTCAAAATGAAAATTGCACAATTTTCCCTAGCAGGGCTACTCAGTTGAGAATATGCACAAATTTGGGCAGCAGTCAGTTACTTTTCCTAGAAATTTTTCAAATCCCCTAGGTAGCTAGCCCAACTCCCAGCCAGAAATGTGCATTTCCTCCCAGTAGTCGAGTAGTCTCTTGCATGTGCACTTGAGTTGACCGGTTCCCTCTGAGACCAAGCAAAATTGACTTGCATGCATGGGCTGCTTCTCCCAAGGCAACATACAAAGGCATCCCTTGTTTCAAGGATCTATTTTTAGCAGTTGGAGGTTACATGCAAGGATCATTTCGAAAAACTCCCACTAGGTGTCACTTTCCCTAGATTTGTGGCATGCACGTCATAACCTTGATGTTATCAAAACTCATGAACAAGATGCCACAAATCTCATTCCTCACGTCAACCTTGTAGCTCTGACATCCCACATCACATCTATGATCTATCGGCACACTCAGCTCAGCTATTTTGGGGTAAGTCTACTTTCCATGACTTGTGTTACATTTCTGGCGCTTTTTGTGTTTCGCTTCATATGAACATTGTTTATTTGATTTCAGTGGTTTCCTGCTTTCATTTTGATACATTTTATCTTGTTCTAGAATCATTTAAGTTTTCGTCAATGTCTCACTACTGTTGCATGCATGAAACTGTTTTTCATGAATGGTTGTCGATTTGACGACTCACCTCACTCACATGCATGTCGTTCCATTTTTTGAATCTGTCATTCACCGTTTGCATGCACGATCATTCACTTATGCTTACACTCAATATCGACACGAATTCGTATTCACATTCGCATTCAGTTTCCCATTGGCGAGTCAGGGCAACCTCGGTCCATGCTCTGCCTTCACTGAGACAACATTGCACAATCCGCAGAAGGAAGGCTATGTCTTCCTCTCCACAAATATGCATTTCTACCCAGGAACTATCCCCTAGGATTGTTTTGCGTAATTCTGAGGGACAATGGTTGTTGGCCCAAAAAAATGTGCAATGCAATCACTAAGGATGTAGCCATTGCTAGTTGAGTTTGTGCATTTCTCAATTCCAGTAGTCAACGGCCATACTGGACTATGCATTACATAGTTCTAGTAGTCATTCAGTCTCCCAACAACCCAAATTGTGCCTTGCACAATCTTGGCAGTCAATCTCCTGACCTCCCAACCAAAATTGCACAACCTTCGCGATCAGTCACATGGGTATGTTTCAAGTTAGTTCTCAATTTCAAGTTGGGTTTTAACTAAAATATTATTTTCTATAAGTGTTGTCATGTCTCCAAGTATTTTAGGTGTTCATTTGCCTCTCGGTAGTGTAGGTACAATGGTTTCAAGAGAGCAGAGTTGAAGACACCATTCAGAGCACACTTGGGGATGCAGTCGATCAAGTTTCTATGAACTTGCCTACCCATGAAGACATCAATTTTTTCATAGACAAGGACATCAAGGTATGACGACAATAGCATCACAACGAGTAGCATCATGAACACCAACTGAAGGAAACATACTAGATGCAATGAATGCAAGAGGAAGGTTGTTGACAACACGGACGCGGAACAAAGTTACAAGCTCAAGTAGATCCACTGATGATGAAAGCAACTTTGGAGACTCAGGCTATGAGGTGATGACATGATCGCACAAAGATAGAGAATGGAATAAATAAGAAGTTGCATGTGCTGAAGTAGAAACTCAAGAGGGAACATGAAGCTGCACATATAAGAAAATGAGTATAGCAGGAATAGGAACAACAGGGGGTGCAACATACATTCATGGATGAAACAAATGCCTGTACAAGTGAAATATCCATCCCAGTAGCTGGCACGGATAGCATATAGTGAGAACTATTTTTTTTACATGCAAGGGATTCAGTAGCATGCATGTCATTGTGTGCATGCATGCGGTCCAACCCATTCAGCACACTCACCAAGGCGAAGACAATAAGCAACTCCAACTAGAGCTGAACATGTACTTCAGCAAGTTGATGCACATGACCACTAGCAGACACTTGAACATCAACATAGACACTATGCATCAATGTGTTGTTACTTTAGTCGCACCCAAGAAGATGTGCATGTTAGTAGACAAATTGGATGAAGGAGCCATACCAATGCACCAGATGCAATGGAGGCAATAGTTCACTTCGGCAAGATGTCACCATTGGGTGCATGCACAACATCACGAACGACCAAGCTTGGCATTAGCTCATCACCTTCACCATGAAAATCATGTCAAAGAGTTGGTCTCAATTCAATAGACCGAGTGTGAGTGATGTCTTGCATGTCTCCCTCAAGCCATTTTGTCTCACATGAGCACATGTGCATTGTAATGTAACGTCATGTCAAGTACAAGTTCAAGTGTCAATAGTTGGATGTAACAGACATAGAGTAAATGAAGAGCCATGATGGTAGATGAATTTTCACAAAAGGGGATGTGAAGGGTCACCCCACCCTTTGCTATAAATAGAACCTCATAAATCATTGAAAAGGCTTTGGGTCAGCCAAGCTTCTAATAAGACTATCTTGGAGAGAACTTGCATAGTATTATAATGCACCTTGGCTTCTCCACTTCACGAAGCTAGTACATCTATTTGGAGGAGCAGGCGGATGTGGCTGGAGCTAGTGGTTGGACATGGATGTATTGTATGAATGGAAATTACATGTCTTTATATAATAAGAGCGAGTATGTTTCATCATATGTTGTATTGTATTCTAGCTATATTTTTTACTCTAAATGACATATGTATTTTCTTTATTAGGCATGCATGTATGGTCTATCCTGTATGAGTATGTATTAATCTTTCTAAAATGTGTTGTTGGCTTAACCATCACTTTGGATTTCCATCTAACCTGCTTTATAGCTTGTGATGCATCTTCGCTCGTGTGTTCCCTTCCCATCTGAGTACTATTACAGGTTCCCAAGGGGCGCACTCATCTCAACCCCCATGTGTTGGAACCTCTCATGCGCCCACCTTGACTCACTGCAGCAGTCATACCCTTGCTACCAACAAAGTCACCTTACTTGCCTCTATGTGAAATCGCGGTCAAGGCATTACCATACGACCCATTGTTGGGACTCCTACACCAAACGGTCTAAGGTCTAATTGGGACTTCTTACCAGGGAGATCCATTTACATCTTGGCGGGTCCAACACCATCAAAAATACCACAAACACAATGAAAAATATCTCACCCTCCATCCTTCCAAATTTCCATGGATTAAGAAATGAGGATCCTGAAATATTTCTCTTTGAGTTTGAAGTTTTGTGTAGATCTTATGACTACTTGGTTGATAATCAAAAGTTCAAATTATTTCCAGCCAATCTTAAGGATGCAACATTAAAATGGTTTTGGGCTTAGGAGTACATTCTATAAGAACATGGGAAGAAATGAAAACTGCATTCTTACAAAAATTCAAGGATTATTGTATGCTTTATAATCTTAAAGATGAGTTATTTAAAATTATGCAAAAATAAGATGAAAATCTTGAAGATTTTGTTCAAATATTTTCTTATAATGTAAAAAGGGCTAAAATACATAATCTAGATGAAGAAACTTTGAAAGTTTTCCTGCTAAAATCTATCAAAGATGAGTGGACAAACCTTCTTAATCAAATGGGTAAAGGACACATTTCTCAGTTATCGTTTGGAGATATTTGTGAGTTATGCATACACATTTCAAGAGGAAAGGTAAGAACTAGGAAAAATCCAAGAGATCATGTTATGTCTATGATTAATAAATCTGCAACTGGGACATTGATTAGGGCTGAAATAGGAAATTTGATTGACAACTTTAAAACATATGTTTTGGGGAGTCTTAGTGCACAAATAGATACGTTTAAAGTAAAAAACAAGCAAAAAGCTAAAAATGCTACATTATCTATCTTTTGTCCAAAATGTAGGAAGAAGCATGCCTTGAGAGAATGCCCTCTCAACTTATGAAGTGTAGAAACCTGTGTCATATGTGACAAAAATCACAATACAAAGGAATGTCCTTCAATACACGGTCTTAAACTTGTCTATCAAGAGGAAGTAATGCCAAATCAATTAGAACCTCTTTGTTTTATTGCCAAGAGACCATGGAAAACTCCACAATCAAATATGACCCAAGGTTTCAACACTCAAACATATGCACAACCATCACAAATTAGTTGGATTACACCCATGCCTTAGCAACCTTGGCCTCAACCCTGGGCACAAGGATGGAAAATTCCATATGGAAACTACCCTCAATATCCTCAATATCCTCAACCTTACCATGTTTTTCCATCACAATATTTTCTCAACCTATTCAACCCTCTCAACCACAAAATCCAAACCCACAACTTTCACTAGAATTTCCACAAAAGCCAAATCAATTGCTTGCTCAACCACTTCCAAATCCAGATAATAAAAATTCATATCTTGTTTATAACATGGAAGGACAAAATTTCCAAACTTACACGGTAACTCCATTAGATCTAAACATTGTCCAACTTAGATATGGTAGAGTATTGCAAAAGAAGTCACCATCCATTGTTATCCAGGAGTCTGAAAAAGATGAACTCTCTGAGAAAGTGACATCTTCTCATCTAAAGGAAAATTCTAAAAAACAAACCACCCATGTACATTCTGATGCTATTCTAATAAACACAAATACCATTATAGAACAACCTTCAGTCTCTATTCAAAATCTACCTTTTCTTGAAAGATTGAAAATTGACAAAGGGGTAGAAAAATAGATTGTGTTTCCTGATTATGATATGATAGAAGAACTAAATAATGTTTGTATAAAAATTACGTTGTTACAAGCTATCAAATAAATACCAATATTTGCAAAGGAAATCAGGGAGTTAAGTATTAAAAAAAGAAGGAAGAAAAAGGAAAAGTTAAAAGAATTCAGTTAGTTGGAAAAATTTGAGATATAATGATGGGAAATACAATGGTTCAAAAATATCTAGATCTAGGAAGTCCCATTGTGAAAACACAAATAAATGGTTTTGAGATTCCAAACACATTGATTGATTTAGGAGAAGCTATCAACATCATGAGTAAACAAACTATGAATCAATTGAAACTTCCCAATCTTCAATATACACCTACACTATTGCAATTAGCAGATATATCTGTTATGAAACCTAATGGTACATTCAGCGACTAACTAAAACATGATGAGAGCTATACATTTCCATTGTCATAAAACACATTCATTACCATCATATAAACAATAAAATATTAAGGATATAACAACCATATAAACCACATATAAATAAGTATATTTACCCATAACATACCAAGGAGAAAGAAATTGTTGGGTATACGACCAAAGTCCCACATTGACTAGAAGTGGGGAGGATCATGGGTATATAAGGATGGACAAATATCTCCATTGGTATGAGGCCTTTTGGGGTAAGTCCAAAAGCAAATCCATGAGGGCTTAGGCCAAAGTGGACAATATCATACCATTGTGGAGATATGTGGTGTCCAGAGTCCTTACAAGTGGTATCAGAGCCATGCCCCGAAGTTAGCCAAGTGGATGAATCCTCGGAATGCCGAATGAAGGTGGTGGACCACGGTAATATCACGATGGGATCCGTGGATGAGCTCGGTTAGATAGGCGGTGTGCTCCGGATTCTTCATGGACGTGTACTTGTCCCAACACGGTGAAGAGGAGTTGACCTGGGATAGAGCAAGCTCTCGAGGCAGGTGGTGTTCCACGTAAGGTGTGTGCTTCCAACGCATTGGAGCAGAGAATCTTGGTTGGTAGAGATTGGATGGATGGATAATTGTTTGAGGGGAGGGTCGATGGTCCTTTGTTCGAGGGGAGGATTGTTGGGTATACGACCAAAGTCCCACATTGACTAGAAGTGGGGAGGATCATGGGTATATAAGGATGGACAAATATCTCCATTGGTATGAGGCCTTTTTGGGTAAGTCCAAAAGCAAATCCATGAGGGCTTAGGCCCAAAGTGGACAATATCATACCATTGTGGACATATGTGGTGTCCAGAGTCCTTACAGAAATCTCTTACTGATGTTTTCATATTCCGACTAGGTATGGGGGCTTCCAAAAAACACTTGACCATAGACATGGTTGAGCTAAATCTCTCTTCATCCAGACACCCCTGTGCCATATTCCAAGCATGAATGTGGGAAATCATGGAACAAACATTCCAAATTGAACCAGGGCTTTGAGAGGCCAAACCACCTCTACCCATCAAATAGTGATTCCAACTCACAGTTGGACATCACAAACCATCACTAGATTGGTCTTTACCTAAGCCTTCGAGGGCTTCAAATTTTTTGTTCCAACTCAACTTCTAGTACTAGTAACTTTACCCACAGCTGCTATCGGGATCTAGAGAGTTTGTCTAACCATAGCTCCAGAACTTATAACTCAACCTGCAGCTACTGCTCGACTCCAGAGCACTTGTCCAACCAAGGCTCCAGGACTAGTAATTCAACTCACCAAGGGCTCCAGAGTGCTTGTGCAACCAAGCCTCTAGGACTAGCTACTCAACCCAAGCTATTAGAGGGCTTCTAGAGTGTTTATACAACCAAGGCTTCAGGACTAGTAACTCAACCCAAGCTATTACAGGGCTTTCGATGCATTTGTCCAACCAAGGTTCTAGGAACTAATAAATCAACCCAAGCTAAAGGAAACATCAGAAAAACCATATAAATAAAGAAATGAACCCACAACACCATGACTATCCCAAAAATGGCAAGCCTAGGAAAATCCACTGTCAATCCAGGCAATCCTCCATGCCAATGATAGATCATGACCAATAAACAACATGCATATGCCATGCATGCCAAAACTAGTGAGGAAATATAGATGCAGCTCAACACCTACAAGCAATAACCATGGTAGCTGTTGATCCCGATGTCTTCTTGTGTTTTCCAACTTTTCCTTTTCCTTCTTGCTCCAAGCATCTAAGTATGCCAGAATCTCCAAGGGTGCTCCAATAAAACACTAAGTGTCCAACAGTATGATAGGGAGAGAATGAGAGAATAGGATGAGAGCTCCAAAATTGGTTTGGAAAATGGTTACAGTCACCAAAACCTGAGCAAAAATCTTGCCAACTGATCCTTAGAAGCTTTTGTATCAATGAGGCCTCTATTTTCTTCAATTTCCATTAATTTTCCTCTTCATTTTTATGAGTGACACCACCCTAGGGTCTTGGATTGAGAACCCTAATAGAGTGAAGGGAAAACCACAACAAGAAATGCTCAAGCAATCAACCTAAATTCTTATTCTACTGAACTTTGTAGGAGTGTCCTTACCCAAATGTCCTATGTTTGGGTAGATCCCACAAGGTGCAAACCCTCAACTCCTCCTGATGTCTTTGAAACTTGAAAGTTATTCAAATGAAACATATACAACAGTAGAAACATAAAGCATGTTCATGATATTAACTTTAAATCATATAAATGAATGAACAATTATGCATCAATGTAAGATTCAGAAGTGAATTACAATATAAATTGATGCATAGACACATTTAATATCGAAAATAGAACAACATTCCTTTATTGAAGTTCACTACAAGTAAAATGGAGAAATATGACCTAAGTCCTTCTCTGGCTCCAAGTAGAACTGTCCTCTAGATCTTTCCTTTCCCAGCCTCAGCAATCTTCCTCCACCACGAATACAAGGATATCTCAAGAAAGATGAAGGATATCTCCATCTAGGAAACAAGGGTTTCCAAAATCTTTGGGGAGTGTAGGAGGCACAGGGATTTCATCAAACTTGATCAGGAATAATCTCACCATAGTATCAATATCTCATATCTTCTCCCTTAAGGCCTTCCCATGGAGGTTTATTAATAATTCTCCAAATTAGTTTTTTCAGTTGGGAAACAGTTGGGACATGGGAAATAGGAAGTGAGTAACAGGTAAAACTCGTGAACTTTGCCTGAAATTAAGGAAATTTATTTTTTTAAGTGTTTTAACATATGCACGTAGGTTGGGTATACACTAACCCTCATGTACATTCTCTTATCATAGGGAAAAATAGAGTATGGGGAATAAAACACTATTTTTTTAGATTTTGGACCAAGTCTAGAAGGAAGGGTTGCCCTAGGCCATAATCAAAGCATCAAATCTACTAAGAGTGGTAAATGGTGCTATAACAAATGCCTCCTTGTATATGAGGTCAGAAGGGGTACATGATGGCTGAAATTTATTAAGTGCATAGAAGAAATCATGCCAAGACCAAGGAGGAGTTCACCATAATTCAACCTACCAAGTCAACGAAATAGATCAGAAAGAAACTGATGTTTGATGCAGGCATACCTAGGCTTATAAATAGTAAAGCATGTTTGCATGTCAAGTACAAAAGTGGATCCAATATGCATATAGGTATAAAGGAACCAAAGAATAAATAATGGATCATATGATCATAATAAAAAAGTACATGTCTGAATATCACATATAAAGAGCTAATCAATGATGCTGAAGTATGATGTTGATCACAGAAGTCAAGAGACTGATCCAAATAGTACCAAGTGAACATGATGGAATAAATGGTACTACACTACGACTCAGTTTCCAACATATAAGATATCATTGTAAAGAACTACAATATATAAGGTGGATGGTATCAAATAGTAGAAACAAAAGCAACTGACAAGTGAACCAAGAAATTCTAATGCAAACCATGTCAGAAATAATTTTATTACTTGTCATTGATGTATACTATTAACAAACCTAAGGCTACTCACTGATAATGATGATGAGAGTCAAGGTACCCAGTACAATATAACAAGTGCAAATAAATGAGTTGTAGTTGAACACTTGGAAGAATCTATCAATTAGGAAACAATGATGTTTTCCCACTGTCAATAATGAAGGAAACTGCCACTAATGACTCCAAATCCTAAGGTACTGCCAAATGGACTCTAGATCTCTTTCCCAGAGCAATGAGTCGTAGTCAATAAGAGCAAGATCTACCAGCAAGAAGTCAATGGGGACCTTCTCAAACAGGCATGAGAAAAGGGCCAATATAGATGATGTGATAATGAACATGACACTGACAACTAGGGATGGTCGACTAAAAAATAGGTCAAGAGACACTGTAGAGAGGCTGACTCATGTTTACTTCCCTTGAACAAAAGAAAAACTCAATTGTGACTGCATGGCAACATATGATAACTTTGTATAAGTTTGTCATGCAGGAGGCATAAGAATGATTGGAAGAGGTAACCAATTGGACAAGTAATAACTCAATAACAAGATTAAGGCTCTTCTAAGAGGTAACAAATTGGTGGAAAGACTTAATTGTGAGTGTTTTGTTCAAGGGCAACACAACTGACTCTAGCTGCCATCAAATATGGAGATAATGTGCCATTGCCACTCTTTTTGGAATATATAATTTTTTTTGTCTTTTTATTTTATATGAAGCTTGAAAAAGAATAAAAGAATGCTATAGTATAGTGGAAAGAATCAGTGTCAAAAAAACATATGCTCTAGTTCCTGGAAGGTGAAAATTCCTATGAGTAATGCAGTGTGGCAAAACTTGTCAAGCACACTCAAAGGAATGTTCTTTCCATGGGTAAAAGGGTGCATCAAGTCGCATAGGCTAAGTGATTACAAGGTTGAGTTTGCAAAAGACATGGCCAAAAAATGGCTTAAACATGAGTCCAAGTGAGGTAGGCTCAAGCCCAAAACATGCAAATAGTCAATATGTAATGCAGTAGTACAAATCAACACAAAGGAGCCTCGAGGATGTAAGGCTAGAAAGTAGTGTAGAAGAATGAGAATGAGTCTTCAACACACAAGTCATGGTGAGACTCAAGAGGACTCTCAAACCTACTCAATATAGCAGCATGGGCAACAAATGTCAGCAAGGATCTAACTAAGATGACCATGTAAAGGTTGGCTCTACCATCGTGTCATGATTTTAAATTCGGTGAGTGAAAATGGTTTTTGAACAAAGATACAATGGAGTCGACCCTATGGCAAACATATTATAGTATGGAGGCTAGTATGTAAAATGCAGTGGAAAGTGGTGTTCCCTAACCTATATGCCAGTAAGAAAATGATACCTGCCATGGCATGCTTGCAATAATGGGGCCAAAATGATTTCTCGAAGAAGTCTCCAAAATTTCCTATAAAGATAACCCATTCCCAACACTCCAAGCCAGAAGGTCAAAAGGCCCATAATATAAAAATCAACTTTTGAAATAATAATTTTTATTTTTCAACCTATATAAGGACTTTTGGACTCACATTTTTGTCATTTGTGTTTTGAGCAAGGAGCTGTGGAGACAAACTCAAACAAACTTCCTCCATCAAATCCAACCATTCAAATCGCTCTGAAACTTCCAAGTAAGCCTTTTCTGATGCTTTTTATCATTTGTGATACTTTCTAGATGTTGTTTTTTATAATTTGACGATAGGAAAATATGTTAAAATTTTCTCGCAGGTTGAATATAGGTAACCTACTTATACGAGGGCCCTACATGCAACTGTGTAAAAAGGTAACATGCATGTGTGTGAGTAAAAAAGTTAAAACATAAGTCTAATGATTTGAAACATCTTTTTTGCGTAGGATGACAATCACCTAGCATGAAAGTGAGCATAGTGCCATTGATAACCAAGTAATGGAGGATCAAAATGCCTTAGCTGCTTCGAGAGATTGTGGCTTGCTAAAATTCTTTAAAATGCCAAACATGAAGGAGAATACATGATTGCTTGAGTTGCTGATTCATTACTGGAGTGCGGAAGATGATGCATTCATGATTGATCAAATGCCCCTGAGGATCGAGATAGAAGACATATATTTCATCACACTTCTTTCTCGATGCATAGAGAGAGTGCATTCTACTAGCAGGACAAGAAGTAGTCTCAGCATGGAACACTACATCTGCATATACTGTCCTACTCGTCCTGAAAATATTGGAAGTTAGCTTCTAATAAAGCACGTAGAGAGTCTAACATTGAAAATACTACTATTTACCATAGCCAGGGTAAGTGGTTGTGCTGCTCTACATCAAGCTTCACATGTATCCATGAGCCTAGTAGTGAATTGCCTCACTACTGTGTTTACTTGGTGTACACCTCTACTGACCAACATGAAGAACCAACTCACTTCCATTCAAAAGGGTCAGACAAAGAATTTCGGATACGAAAAAAGCTTATGCTCGTTCTTCTTTGAGAAAGTACCTGGGCTTCAACCGAAGGTATTATTGACTATCAATAGCATGATGAATCCATGGATGGGCATATGGGCTGACTTGATGAAATGCCTAGGGTGCGGTGATGTACCCAAGACTACTTTTGATGACGAGTTTTTTGCATGGTGGTATCAACAGGTCATTGCAGTTGATGACTGCCCCTATGTCGAAATGGGTTTCCTGGGAGCCCAGATTTAGTATTACCACTAGATGCAGCATGGGATGCCATAGGTAAAAAAAAATATTTTTTGAATTTCTCAAGATTTTTTTTGGGATTTTTAATATAGATGAACTTAAAAATATTTTTATGAGAGAAGACACTTACAAAATATATTTATCATGTTTCATATGTGGAGGTAGTGAGACGTGCCGAATTTCGTCGACATATGCGTTGTGGAAGAGATACTGAAGGGGCTGCAGCTGAGACAAAGAGAATTCTCCATGCATTTCAGAGGAACTTGGTGAGACTGACTCATGAAGTACCCATGATAGCCATAGAGGATTTACCTAAGGAGATGCAGCATCACGTGATAGGATTTCCAAGGGATGGGGTGTGACTGTTTAGGCACGTGGTCAATGTCGTTGTTTATTTCTTAGCTACTCATCCTGAGCCAGATAGATAGATGATCAGATCTTTTTACGATTAGACATGATGATGGGCATAAGCCCAAATTTTGTAGGGCATTTTGTCTTGATTTTTATATATTATTTTGGACATAAACACTCTATCTATATACATACGATTTTATGATGATCATATATACAGATGATACTTTGATTCTTTATTATCTTTTTTAACTTGATGAATGATTTATATGCCAGTCCAATGCTTGATTAGAAATAGAATCTGCTAAGGAATTTTCTGGTCATGAAATATGAACAAATGTGATATAAACAAATGATCGTTGCAACAATCGTACTCTAAGAAATTGGTGATATGAATAGGGATCTCATACTGAATAAATGCTATTCAGCTGAGACACCGCCAATTGTGAGTCTAAATAAACCATTAACAAATCAATATCAAGAGATATCACTTTGGATAGAAAAGTAATAATGGCAGTATATTTGACAATATTATTCAAAGCAGGACCGATACATACTACTCTCGAAACCATCAACTAGCCAGATGGATAATAAATCACCCAAGCTGTAGAAGCAAGGTTCTGGGTATGCCTACTTGCACTGTCAGTGAATCCTAAATATATTGAATCATCCATCAATATGTACCAAAGAAGATAAAAAAATATCGACATCACTAAAACTGATAGATAGATATGTACAAACATACAATATATACAAACAACTAAGTGCTTGGTCGCAACCTAAGAAAAGTACTTCTTAAGGTAGAGCCCATTTCTAGGCTCTGCCAACTTGTTTCCTTCAAAGTTAATTAATTCATAAGCTCCCTTTTTCAAAACTCACTTGACTATAAAGGGACCGTACCACATAGACTTAAACTTTCCTGCCCCCAAGGCGTCTTTGTCTTGATCATAGACCAAGACAATGTCATCTTCAAAAAAATTTCTAGGACAGATAACTTTATCTTATTGAGTTTTTACCCTCTTTTTACAGCCATCATTTATTATGGTGGCATCTTGACACTGCTCATTAAGATGCTCCAAATGAACAAGGTGCTCCTCGAGACTAGAAATCTTTGGAAGAAGTTCAATAGCTAGTGTAAGGGAAGGAATTTTACATTCAATAGGAACGATAGGTTCCAACCCGAAACTAGTTGAAAATGAGTAAAGCCAGTGGCAGTCTTAACTGACATTAAATGATGTTCAGTATGCCCAAAGTGTTGGATACAACATGATGTGCCAATCGGATCTATCTTTGTTAATTGTCCTTTGTAGGATTATTTTAAGGGATTTGTTCATGTCTTCAATCTACCCATTGGCCTAAGGATAATACGGAGATGAATGATCTTGTCAGAAACCCAAATTGAGAGCCAATTTAGACATCAGTTGATTTTGGAAATGACTACCATGATTAGTGACAATATCTTTAGGGATACAAAATCAGGAAATAACTTGATTGAAGAGAAGAAAGGCCACTAATTCACTGTCATTTTTAAAGGTAGGCATGGCCTCATCCCACTTCATAAAGTACACTACGACCACAATGATGTACTTGTGATTTCCTATCGAAGACAGATTGCAAGTAGTAAAATGAATGACCCACTTTGTGAAAGGACTAATGATGATAATAGGCAAAAGCCAAGCTAGATGTGCAGACATTTTCCAAGTATAGAACTAACAAGGATGGCATCTTTTGACCTCTTCAATACAATCTTTGAAAATCGAAGACCAAAAGTAGCTTGCTCGAAAAGAAATTTGGGTTGTTACTGGCCCAGATAGATGACCACCACAAGCTCAATTGTGGCAATCATTAAGAACTAACTTAGCTTCATCCAAGGTTAAACAATGCCTAAGGATTGAATCAATCCCTCGATGATACAATGTGTCACCTATAATAACATAATTATTAGTGAGGTGACACAACTTTCTACACTCATATTTGGAAAAAGCGGGTGGAAACTTTGAAGTCTGGAGATATATAATGATATCCCCATACCAAGGATCTTGCGAAGAAATAAGAAATAAATGTTCATTAGGAAAATTTTCCTCATGAATAATTTCTTCCTCACAAGGGAGCTCTGAGATCAAATCTGTAAATACTAAAGATTTCTTAGATTTAGCTGACACGAATTCAAGATCGAATTATTTCAAAATGACAATCCATCTATTACATTTGCCCCCAATCACTCACCTATTGAGAACAAATTAAAATGGATTGACGGCTACCAAGACGAACATTTTTCGATGAGGAATGTTATGCTGATGCCACTGGACAACATGGATAGCTGCTAAAGCTGATTTCTCGATGCGAGAATAGCGCATTTCAGGGCCAACCAATCCTCAACTTAGATAGTAGATTACATGCTCACATAAGGCATCATCTTCATGAACCAGAACCATATCAATGTTTAATTTTGTTGCAAGGATATACAATAGGAAATCTTTGCTATAATCAGGTGGAATCAACAATGCAGTAGAGATTAATGATTTTTTCAAAGCATCAAAAGATCGTTGCAAAAAATCATCCCATAAAAATGGGACCCTTCTCTTAAGAAAATGTATAAATCCCTTTTTGATCTCAGCATAATTGGCTATAAATCTCCTCAAGAAATTTTCGTTTCCTTTAATACTTTGAAGTTGATGTATGGAAGATAGGGGATGCAGCTAAAGTACTGCCTCAACCTTGAAGGGATCAACATGAATCCCCTCTGTTGACATGATGAATCCTAACAACCAACTGGACGTGACTGCAAAAACATATTTATTTAGATTCAACCAGATTTTATAAAAATGACACTGCTCAAAAACCAACCGAATATGTTTAGGATGATCAATTCTCTTTCTAGACTGAGTAGCTAGATCATCCAAATATGCTTCGCTAATGTGCTTGATGTCGTAAAAAGCATAAGACATGGCCTGCTAAAAAGTGGCTCCAACATTTTTTAGGCCAAAAGGTATCCTTTTGTATGCAAACATACACCAAGGACAAATAAAGGTTGTCTTGTGTTGATCTTATGGATGGATAGTAATTTGATTGTGACCAGAGAATCCATCCATGAACGAAAAAAATTCATTACCTGCACATTCATCAATAATTTGATCAATAAAGGGTGTGGGGTAATTGTCTTTCGAACAAGCCTTACTTAGGTCCCTAAAGTCAATGCATACTCAAACCATTCCTTTCTTTTTATCTACAGGGACTAGATTAGAGACCCACTCAGTTAGAGGAATAGGGTATATGAAACCTAACTTTAGCAGCTTTTCAACTTTAGCTTTGATAGCTACTGCTTTTATAGGATTAACCGATTGAATTTTTTGATGAATAGGCTTAGCATTTTCATATGCCTTGATCTCATGCTAGACATGTTAAGAAATTTACTGCATAACATAAATAATTACTGAGAGGAATAAATATAAAAATAACTAGCAACAACCATAAACACATAAACACAAATGTTTATTTGGGAAAACCCCAAATCAAGGGAAAAACCCAACCTAATAAGATCTTATTAGCATTGGCCAAAACCTTGGCCAATCCGACCAAGTGAGCCTTCACCGCTCACCTCTAGGTCTTGCATTACAATGAAGTCCTTCTAGCCTTTTATAGGCTCCATCACATATAATACCACGAGCAGAATATTATGGGTGCACAATACCATGTGCTCCAAAACCATCATTGTTTAACCTAGTCAAATTTGACTCTATCTTGAGTCAAGTTTACCTAACAATTACCCCCTTAAACTTGACTAGGGGTTTCTTGACTAACTCCAGCAAAACTTGCTAAGTGAGATAATCCCGCTCACTCTAGCTCTTATCCCCCTCAGAGTTTTTACCTAGGGTATTGTTAAACTGACATCCCCCCTGTCACCTAGGTCTAACCCAGACTTTACCGTTGATCACCGAGGGGTATACATGCCTTACTAGGTCTTACAGTAGTATGCCCATTTACATGCAATAATTTTGAATTCATTAATTTCTTTTTTTGTTTATTGCTGCTGCGATTCTGATCCATCCTCTCTCAATTTGAATTGCTCAAAAACTTCTATCAAATCACTCCAACTGTGAGCCTGACAAGAACCTCATAGATTCTAGCACTGGTGGCCTCACGTAGCCGAAAACAAACATTTTTCGAAGCTGCATGAACCCCGAACAATTCGTCAGCATGTTCCAAACCGGTAAATATCACAAATGCACTCTGATCCCTGGCAGTTACGACACTATCTTCCACACATTATCCTTGAGGTTCTTCTGCGTACGATTGTTTCACCATTATTTTCCAAACCCAAATCTGTAAAAAACGTTGCATTGATCTCATTAGGCACTATAAACCCTTGGCATCAAATAATCCCTTTGAAGCCAATATTTGGCTCTAATACCAGTTATTATTTTCCAAACCCAGATCTATTAAAAAAGTTTGCATTGATCTCATCAGGCACTATAAACTGTTGGCATCAAAGAATCCCTTTGAAGCCAATATCTAGCTCTGATACTAGTTGTTAAGTAATTTACTGCATAACGTAAATAATTACAGAGAGGAATAAATATAAAAATAACCAGCAGCAACCATAAATACATAAACACAAATGTTTATCTAGGAAAAACCCAACCTAATAAGATCTCATTAGCATTGGCCAAAACCCTAGCCAATCTGACCAAGTGAGCCTTCACTGCTCACCTCCAGGTCTTGCATTACAATGAAGTCCTTCCAGCCTTTTATAGGCTCCATTACATATAATACCATGGTGTAGAATACTATGGGGTGCACAATACCATGTGCCCAAAAACCATCACTATTTAACTTGGTCAACTTTGATTCTATCCCGAGTCAAGTTTACCTAACAATTCCCCCCTTAAACTTGACTTGGGGTTCCTTGACTAACTCTAGCCAAACCTGCTAAGTGAGACAATCCCGCTCACTCTAGCTCTTACCCCCCTCAGAGTTTTTACCCGGGGTATTGTTAACCCGACATCATGCCTATCACCTAGGTATAACCTAGACTTTGCCGATGATCACTGAGGGGTACACATGCCTTACAAGGTCTTGCAGTAGTATGCCCATTTACATGCAATAATTTTGACTTCATTAATTTTTTTATTTTTTATTTTTTATTGCTACTGCAATTCTGATCCATCCTCTGTCAATTTGATTTGCTCAAAAACTTCTATCAAATCGCTCCAATTGCAAGCTAGACAAGAACCTCGTAGATTCTAGCACCGGTAGTAGAAAACGAACAATTTTCAAAGCCCCATGAACAATTTTCTTCTACTGACCTTCTTTAAATAGCCGTATGAATCCTGAACAATTCGTTAGCATGTTCCACACCGGTAAATATCGCAAATGCACTGTGATCCCTGGCAGTTACGGCACTATCTTTCATACATTCTCCTCTAGTTTCTTCCATGTATGATTGTTCCACCATTATTTTCCAGACCCAAATCTATAAAAAGGTTGCATTGATCTCATTAGGCACTATAAACCCCTAGCATCTAAGAATCCCTTTGAGGCCAATATTGTTAAACAATTTACTACATAACATAAATAATTACTGAGAGGAATAAATATAAAATTAACCAACAACAACCATAAACACATAAACACAAATGTTTATCCGGGAAAACCCCAAATCCAGGGAGAAACCCAACCTAATAAGATCTTATTAGCATTGGCCAAAACCCTGGCCAATCCGACCAAGTGAGCCTTCACCACTCACCTCTAGGTCTTGCATTACAATGAAGTCCTTCTAGCCTTTTAGAGGCTCCATCACATATAATACCATGGGTAGAATACTATGGGTGCACAATACCGTGTACCCCAAAACCATCACTATTTAACTTGGTCAACTTTGGCTCTATCTTGAGTCAAGTTTACCTAACAATTCCCCCCTTATGCTTGACTTGGGGTTCCTTTACTAACTCCAGCCAAACCTGCTAAGTGAGACAATCCTGCTCACTCTAGCTCTTACCCCCCTCAGAGTTTTTACCTGGGGTATCGTTAACCCGACATCCCCCTTACCACCTAGGTTTAACCCAGACTTTACCGGTGATCACCAAGGGGTACACATGCCTTACCAAGTCTTATAGTAGTATGCGCATTTACATGCAATAAATTTGATTTAATTTATATTTTTTTTGTTTATTGCTGCTACGATTCTGATCCATCCTCTCTCAATTTGAATTGCTCAAAAACTTCTATAAAACTATCCAACTGCGAGCCCGACAAGAACCTCGTAGATTCCAACACCAGTAGCAGAAAACGAACAATTTTCGAAGCTGCATGAACAATTTTCTTCTACTGATCTTCTTTAAATAGCCACATGAATCCCGAACAATTTGTCAGCATGTTCCAAACTGATAAATATCACAAATGCACTATGATCCCTGGTAGTTACGACATTATCCTTTGTACATTCTCCTCGAGGTTCTTCCACATACGATTGTTCCACCAATATTTTCTAGACCCAGATCTGTAAAAAGGCTAAATTGATCTCATCAAGCACTATAAACCCCTGGCATCAAAGAATCCCTTTGAAGCCAATATTGTTAAGAAATTTACTGCATAACATAAATAATTACTGAGAAGAATAAATATAAAAATAACTAGCAACAACCATAAACACATAAACACAAATGTTTATCTGGGAAAACCCCAAATCGGGGGAAGAAACCAACCTAATAAGATCTTATTAGCATTGGCCAAAACCTTGGCCAATCTAACTGAGTGAGCCTTCACTGCTCACCTCCAGGGCTTGCAGTACAATGAAGTCCTTCCAGCCTTTTATAGGCTGCATCACATATAATACCACAGGCAAAATACTATGGGAGCACAATACCATGTGCCCCAAAACCATCACTGTTTAATCTAGTCAACTTTTACTCTATCTTGAGTCAAGTTTACCTAACAATTCCCACCTTAAACTTGACTTGGGGTTCCTTGACTAACTCCAGCCAAACCTACTAAGTGAGACAATCCTGCTCACTCTAGCTCTTACCCCCCTCAGAGTTTTTACCTAGGGTATTGTTAACCCAACATCCCCCCTATCACCTAGGTCTAACCCAGAATTTACCATTGATCACTGAGGGGTACACATGCCTTACTAGGTCTTACAATAGTATGCCCATTTACATGCAATAATTTTGACTTCATTATTTTTTTTTTTTGTTTATTGCTGCTGTGATTCTAATCCATCCTTTCTCAATTTGAATTGCTCAAAAACTTCTATCAAACTGCTCGAACCGCGAGCCCGACAAGAACCTCATAGATTCCAACACCGGTAGCAGAAAATGAACAATTTTCGAAGCCGCATGAACAATTTTCTTTTACTTACCTTCTTTAAATAGTCGCATGAATCTCGAACAATTCGACAACATGTTCCAAACCGGTAAATATCACAAATGCACTGTGATCCCTGGCAGTTATGACACTATCTTCCGTACATTCTCCTTGAGTTTCTTCCACGTACGATTGTTCCACCATTATTTTCTAGACCCAGATCTGTAAAAAGGCTGCATTGATCTCATTAGGCACTATAAACCCCTAGCATCAAAGAATCCCTTTGAAGCCAATATTGTTAAGAAAATCACTGCATAACATAAATAATTACTGAGAGTAATAAATATAAAAATAATTAGCAGCAACCATAAACACATAAACACAAATGTTTATCCGGGAAAAACCCAACCTAATAAGATCTTATTAGCATTGGCCAAAACCCTGGCCAATCCAACCAAGTGAGCCTTCACCGCTCACCTCCAGGTCTTGCATTACAATGAAGTCCTTCCAGCCTTTTATAGGCTCCATCACATATAATACCACGGGCAGAATACTATGGGTGCACAATACCATGTGCCCTAAAACCATCACTGTTTAACCTAGTTAACTTTGACTCTATCTTGAGTCGAGTTTACCTAACAGGACAATAGATGGATCTATTCCAAGAATTTCCTCGTAAGACCAAGCGAACACATAGTGAAACTCTTTGAAGAGATCAATATAAGTTTGAATTTATTTAGGGGAACGATCAGCTCCAATGAAGACATTTTTGATTATGTTAGGATTCCTAGAGATGTTCACCAGTATAGTTTGTGAGATAACAGACATGTTACCATCAGCAGAAAATTGTGTTGGGGCCAGAGAGTTTAAAACTGTATGAACATCACTAGTAAAAGGACTGGACAAACTTGACTCAATTTCTTGAAAATGAGGGAGGAAATATGAACGATGATGTAGATCATCCCATGGTCTATCAACATCCATCATTGCTTCTAGAATTGCTTCCTCAGATGGTAAGACTGTAGCTAAGAAATCCTGAGCCGAAGTTGAATCGAGGGTTCAGGCTGGATCCACATCTCCATCTAACTCCTCTGGTGAGAAAGAGTAGGGTGGGAGTCTACAGAGTTAACAATAGAATGATAAGCAATTTCTGTTGCAGACATAGGACATGCCATTCCACCTACCTACCCTCTATCTAATGTGGTGGTAGATGAGGGTGAAGGCCAAGGGTCTAAAAAATAATGATTTTGAAAGAAATCTCTTTGAGAAGGTCCCTTGGAGGATGAAATAGCATTGATTCTAGTTGTAGAAGCATGAAGATTAAAATTCCCATTAAATAAGAGTACATCCCAACTCCTAAATTCTCTATAGGTTGCCTAGGGTTGTCTAGTAATGGAATAGTAGACTCAAAAGATGTGTGGGAGTCACTTGAAGAATAATCCATCTAATCAACTTTTACAATCCTCCCCTCATGAGGAAAACAAAGGATGTGAAATAATGATGAAGCTATGGCATCCATCTCATAAATCCAATTCCTTCCTAAGAGGAGGTTGTAATCCATATTCACATCGACTATTTCTACCTCAATATTTAACACCTTTCCCCCAACATAGATGGGAAAAGCTGGAATAATCCTGTGTGGCCTACGAGAATTTCCATCAAATATCATCAATAGAGTCGGTGAAGGAACAACTTCCAACATGACATGGCCATCATACATGTGGAAGCTCCTTCATCGATAATGGTTCGAAAGATGTTGGTCTTTCGATATGTAGACTTTATCTAAAAATCCATATGATGGGGTAGTCTATTTTTGATGTTTGACATATCAAAAGTAAGCACAGGAGAATTTTTTTTGATCTACTACTCTGATTGATGAGAGTAATGCACTCCTTTGAGCGGGGCATGAATGGAGTACCTCTAACACTAACATAGCACAAGGACACTGAGCCAGATCTTCTACAATCGAGTAGTTCTGGGCGACCCTAGCATTAGGGTTAATGGTCGAGCACTTTGTGGAGCCTTTCGGCATCCAAGGCATAGAATTAGCCTTATATTATTCTAATTCACTGTAATCACATGATCACATAGTGACATTGATATGCGAGCTCATCATATACACATTTGATGAATTATCTTGTTCCTAGTTTCCCCTTGTGGGGGTACCAGCATTAGAGTTCGTGCCAGCAAGTAATTGCTTCCCCTGGGGAAAAGGGTTAGTGAGGACAACTTGGGAGATAGAGGACCCCTGCTGCACTAATAAGTGTTGAGTGTCTTGGATCTTAGAGCAGAGATGAGTCAAATGATATCCATTACATAACTTGCATGGAAATTTTACCTTTTTCTTCGACTCTTTCCTACCCCCACCGGCATCATTGCTAGGTTTGTTTGCATTGCCCTTCCCATCCTCACTCTTTTTCCTACCTTGTCCTTTCTTCTTCCCATCAGATTGTTGGTTTCCTTTGGGGTTAGAAGTTTGGATGGTGTTTATAAACATAGGTTGGGAAGGTGTAGATACATACGACGATGCCTACATAGAAGAAGCAATTTGTAAAGACAACTACTGCAATTGATTCAGTGGGTTAGCCATGCTGGAATCAATTGATTTGACTATCAATTTGCATGTGGACTTGGCTTTGGTTTAGCTATATCCACCTTGGATCTAAGAGCATTAGGTAGAATTTTTTTAAGAACCCCAGACTAATAATACATAAGTTCCAACTATTGGGCTCTAAAAATAGGCTGCTCTTCGGTAAAAACACTGGAGAGAGACACATCCTTAGAGATCTCAAGCTGTAACGATTTAAGAAACCATTTAAGAAGAAATTCTTGTGGAATATCAGCATTAATGAGCCTCTTCCTTCTCCTCCATTCCTGGATATGATCCAAGAGTTTCCTGATCCTTTTGGAAATTAGCCAAAAGCTCAGTTCTAGCATCATATCAGACAGGAAATTGAAAATGGTTCAAAAAGATAACAGCCAAATCGCCAAAAGAAATGAAGGTGCCCCTTGGAAGTTCTATGTAACACTTAGCCGCATTTCAAGCTAGGGTACATTGAAATAATATCAACCTAATTGAATCATCTATCAAGGAGTTCGACGAACACCGTAAGTTTAAAGTGGTTACATGGTCACCCGGATCTTCACTAGTCTTCCCCTCGAATTTTGGTATATCTGAGGGAATTTTGGCTGGGACTAAAGGCCAAATAGGGTTATACCTAATTGAATCATTAGTAGAGAGATCTAGCAATTTTAATGCTTCCGGAAAAGGTAGTCATGGAGGACCCTAAGGATTCCACCTAGTGTGGGCAAAGCTCCCAACATTTTGAAAAGAATGGCCTAGATTTGTAAAGGCACCAGGTTTCCTAAAGTAACTCGTAGACCAAACTGAACCATAAGGAGCTCCTTGTGGTCCAGAAAAAGCTAGAGTTTGACCAACTCCTGCCAAAAAACCTTTTTAACTAGTAAAGTTGGCCCCTAGAGAAGTGTTAAAAGGAGCAGAGAGCCCTTGGTAAGGGTTCCATGCATTAGCATAGGGAGAAAAGTTCTGGAAAGAACAGATAGAAGAATAAGGCATATGCCCTTGTTGGCTGAAATAAGATTGATTCCTGGTTCCTAACCCACTAACTGCAGGGTTTGTCCAACTTTGAAAAGGATTATAATTTTGGCCCGTAGAGGAAGAAGGAATTGATCCCATAGTTGGATTGGAATGTGGTATATGACCACCTCTAAATGGGAAACCCTGAAAAGAGGTTGATCCACTTGCCATGGATGTGGAGGCAGCTAATGGAATACTTAACAGAACTGAAGGAATCATGTTGGTCGACATTCCAAAAGGTAAAAAACCAATGCCAGAGGCAACATCTTGAGAACTTTTACTCAAAGATGGAAGGAAATTAGAAACAAATATAACAGTGCTATGAGTAACGTAAGGTATCGAAATGGTTCCTTTTCCTTGTACAAATACTGGAGTTTGCATACTCCTAGCACTTGTCATGGATGTCATGCTTCCAGTAGTGGTCATCGAAGGAAAAGATTAATATAAACCTGGGCTCAAAGGTTTGTTGGTCAGAGTCCCGACCTATAATAAAATTTTTGGATGATCAGGAGGAAGAGGAGAATTAGGAGTCAAAATAGACTCAGGGAGCTCCTTGATTTCAATAACACCTTTCGACTAAAAGAGGAATCAAGAAAGAACTAGAGTTTTTATCTCCAACTCTCTACTTGTACCAGGTCTATCCCTTGAATTAATAACTCCAACCGGAGGACCAATCTCTGATGCACTTGCTGCCACTGATTGAAAACCACTGGCATAATTTCTCCTACGTCTCCAAGGAGAATGCTTAGGACTCGTAGGTGAAAGCCCACAGAGTCTCCTAGACTGATGAGCCAGTCAATTAGCCACTTCAAATTATTTTTAAGAAATGTAATTAAAGACTAAAAAAAATTGTAAAGCTAGGCAAACTAGGAGCAAAGAGAACTCAATAAATGTCCCTAAAGATACAAGAAATCAAACAAATTTCAAGTATTTCTATTCTGGGTGATTAGGACTGGACACCAAAATACAGGAAAGTCAAAATCAAGGGCCTTTCAAAAATAGTCTGGGGTAATTACACCCCAGGCCTACTAGCAAAGGTATCAGAAGAAGTTATGTTGACCTCCAAACAACAGCCTCTGTTGGTGCAAGCATCCAATATTCCCAAGGGTACCCTCCAGATGTACTATTGAATGTGATGCAACATCTGCCTCAGGTGCCATGGGATTCCCATCTACAACCACTTATGTGATCCCTAAGAAAGGCAACTATGGATACCAACTCATCTCAAAAGTCAGTCGGAACTATCATGAGGCAGGACCCAACAAGTACAAGAGCGGGTATCTCTCTTCCTTGTCTTCAATGTCCTTCATGCTTAACTCCCAATCACAGAGCTTTGTTGTTCTTTCTATTGGATTTCACTCTTTATTCAATTTCTACGTTTTGTAATTTAAGCGTCCTTGGAGAGTTAACTCTCCACTCACCTATTCCAAAGTCCTAATGAACCTAAATTTGTTTGTATTTATTAATGAAAACAATGAAAGTTCTAGTTTATTTTTATTAAATCACTTGATTTTATATAGCTTTTCTTTAATTCAGGGGAAATTCTGAGAGTGAAACTGATGATCTTTTATGACGCAAAAGAAACCAATAGAAAACTAACTATATGCATGCAGTGATTTTCTTCGACGAAGAGTGATTTCTACTTGGGTTCTACAAAAACCTATATATAAGAAAAATATTTTTCTTTTCTTTTTTGAAACAATCCAGACACACCCAAAATCTAAAAATACTAACAATGCTTAAGATGAAAGCTAACCTAATGCAAGTCAAAATGATGATGCAAGATCCTAAACAACACTCATAAGAAAATGCAGTTCTTTATAGAGACAATAAGCCAAATTGAAAATCAAGAGGGGAAAAATTAAAAACAAATCTCTCTCCAAAGCAAGCAGAACAAATTGCAAAATCAAAATCAATTTCCTGTTCTGGAAAACCAGAACATCCAAGAACTTCAAAATGAAGCCTTGAACCCATGTCACAAACTACAAACTTGCTTAAGAAGCAGTCTTAGGCCAATTAATACTTTTCAGTGAGAAGGAGATTTTGAAAAACAAACCTTGCAGGAAAACTAAGTTCTCCAGACAATACATGACCATACAATAGCATAAATCACCTGGCAGTAGACCTAACTAGGCAAGAAGACTTGAAAAAAACAATTCAAAAAATTACAGATGCGACTATGTAAAGACACAAAAGTGTGCACACACATTTCTAATACAAGAAACTCGCGTATACGCAAGTCTTATTGAATAAACCTACATGTATACGTGACTATAATTGAAGAAAACAACATATAAAAAACTCAATTAAAAGAAAAAACAAAAATCAAAGTCTGAGCAAGAAGATCAAACTTGATGCCTGGGACACTAATGAATCAAACAACACTGTAAAAGCAAGAAATCAAGAAACTGAACCCTAGTTGAGAACAAACAACCCAAACCAAGAATAACAAGAACATTATCCCTAGTGGAGTCGCCAATTCTGTTACAGGTGAGACCACCCTAGCGTCTTGGATTGAGAACCCCAATAGAGCGGAGGGAAAACCACAATAAGAAATGCCCAGGCAATCAACCTAAATGCTAATTCTACTAAACTATGCAGGAGTGCCCTTACCTAGATGTCCTATGTTTGGGTAGTGTTAGCTCTGCTATATAATATTGATCCTCAAAATCTGAAGGCAAGTTAGATCCTCAGTCGCGCTCAAAGAAAGACCTGTATTGGCTATCCTCCTTTCCAATTCTATTCCCCTTGCCCTCCTCTGATCTCTATTTCTGCTACTTCTCGGTTTAAAAACCCATAGTAGAGTGCCCTCACTCTTAAGCCCAAACCCTCATATGACCGTGTTCACATGACCACATGTCTTCGAACCCTTTACCCGAGTTCTTAATCATTGACTTTTCACACCTCAATCCGCTATTTCCCTGTCACATCAAACAAAACATGTGTGATCTCTCCTATGCTGTCCGATCAACTCTGCCACAATCGGACAGCATTCACACCTCCCGCGCCCATAAGCTACCCGCACATTAAGTCACAGGGAAAGCGGTTTCTACCCTGTCCCATCCGCCATGCTTCATCACTTGAATGGGATTGCTAGCCATTGTATGTTTACCACTCACCCACCAAAAGAGATGCGATACATACTGCTTACAGCCCACTTGCCAGTCCCCGCACGTTAACCCCTCGTGCATGTTCTCTGCCCAATGACTATTGGATCTGCCTGTCTGAGATCCAACGGCCTGTGATCACATTGATCTCATATCTCCTGATATCCCCTGCAAACCAATCTCTGACATCCATCTAAAAGATCCGATGGCTCACAATCATTTGTGCCTTCGTTTCCTCCTGACACCTCCCACCAAGAGATCTCGGTCATCCGTCTGTTCCATCCAATGGCCAATCTTGCTCCCCTAACTAGATCATTCATCTGTCATGAAGTCCTCTGATCTTTGACCTGTACCATGCATTCGAAGGACGAAGGTGGCTAGTGTTCGATACTCTGCACAGTTACTCCTCAACAACTACATTCAAGAGCAGGAAGATCGAGAACGAGAAGAACGTGCCTCGACCAAATCAGAGCATTTATTAGTTATAGATATTCTTTCATACAACACTTCACCTACTCGAGAAGTACAATAGAGCATCCAAGAAGATCAAATATGTCCACTGAAGCAGGCAGATTGCACCAAAGACTCCATCAGACAGTTAAAGTGGTTGGTGGTCAATTATGACCCCTCCACGCATAGAACAACAAAATATCTTTGTAATCAAACTCTATATATACCAAAAAACACAATGTAATTAGGGATGATAGTTTTTGTTTTGATGTAAGGTTCAACTTCTGGAGACTGTAACTACTTTGATACTTGCAGTGTCTGCTCTTCATTTTCAGCTAATACAAGCTTCTTTTGCTATTAATTGCTCACTTTCCACTTCTATTCTGTTCTAGGCTGTGCCTATTATGCAATTTTCATGTACTTTGGATGTTTTGCATTAGAGGAGTTGTCATCCTACCTCTATGTTGAAGTCTAGTATGTATTATTGAATGTGTTATGTAGGTTTCTGTTAACATAGTGCCAGAGAGCTATCATCCTGTCTGTGCATTAGGAAATAGATTTTCAAACCTTTTTATTGATTGCAGCTAACCATCACATGGTCTTGTGCATCTGATGGTGTGGTTAGTATTCTCCATGTTCACCTAATTCCTTGACTGTGAGTAATTGGTGGTCTAAAGCCTTGTAGTCTATGGGTGTTCACCCATGTCTGGAGTTAAGCATAGTAGAAGTGGTTATCTAGCTTGAACAAGCATCATTCCTTCCATTCATCCATTTCCAACATTATGTTGAGTTTGTAATGTTCCCAAGTATCTCCAAGATACAACCTAGGAGAGTTTCTTGGGGTGATAACATTAATTGGCACTGTTGCCAGGGAAAGGAGATTGAAGCTCAGCTTCCCTGGGAGAATGACACAGTTCCAGATTTTGATGATAGACAAAGTCTGGACACATTTCTGGTTGTAATCATCTATCTAGCGACTCTACTGGAGAACCAACCTTGTGACGACTACACGTTTCAATTTTGGCTCAGTTTGTGAGGCATACCCGGAGAAATCTTGAGAAATCACTAGCTGACCCAGTGCCTGACCTTGAGAAGATTGTCAAATCGAATAAAACATCATAGAAAGGAACATCAGGATTAGGTAAGCCCAATAAATCTTATGTATCTTTGCAAGAGAAGGCTATAGTTGAGAATGCACATTTTGAAGATCTAGAGCCTAGTATTACTAGTGAAGAATCACCTTCAGAGATTCATAAATCTCCTTGTTCTTTTAGTTCCCCTTTGGATCTCAGTCCAAAGAAAGCCTCCCATACAGTCCATCATATTCCCTTGTCTCTGTCATCTATTTCATTATTCCCCACTAGTCAAGCTGCCAATATCCTTCCACCTACCCCAGTCATGGCAGGTCAGCAAGCACCTACCAATATGGAAAGAATCATAGCTGCCAGGTATGGACCCTTGGTCTTGTCTGTTCCTTTGAATGCCATGCCTGTAGGAGAATATGAGAAATACATGCCAAATTTCACTGGTACGGAGGGGGTGACAGCTGAAGAGCACCTTAAATCTTTCTACAGTTATGCTGATAACCTAGATATCAGTGAAGATGATGTGTGGATGAGAGCTTTTGCCTAGAGCCTCGATGGAAAGGCTAGGAAATGGTTTAGGGAAATAGCACCTAGATCTATCGCTAATATTGAAGCCTTAGATGATGTATTTTTGAAACATTGGGGAGATAAAAAAGACTTGCTATATTACCATATTGAGTTTGGTAACCTGAAGAGAGAAAATGGGAAATCTTTGCCTTATTTTAATAAAAGATTCAATCATATGTATAGTAAGATACTAGCTGAAGTAAAGCCAACCCCCACCTCAGCCAAAATCACCTATGCCAATGCTTTTGACTCTGATTTCTACTTATTGTTGAGAGAAAGAAAATGTGCCACTCTGGCTGATATGCAACATTCAGCCTTAGAAGTAGAATCTAATATTATGGCTGCAAAAAAACTCAAAATTCATGCTGACAGAAGGAGGCAGGGAGGTGAGGCTACTTCTTCCTCTTCTTCATCATAAAAGCCTAAATTAGATAAAGTGACTAGAATGATAGAGTCATTGGCTGCTGAAATAGCTAAGATGAAGGTTGAGTAGAACTCAGGAAAGACAAGGCAGTAGAACACATTTGCTCCAAGAAACTCAAACCCATTCAGAAGAGCAAATGAACAGTTGCAAATCATTTAGAGGGGTAAAGAACCAAAAGAAGAATAGAAAGTTAAAGCTCTTTTTTAAAATGTAGTCACGGAGGAGGAATAATTTGAAGAAGAGGATGAAATCCATAGCATGGAAGATAAAGGCAATGTTGCCTTTTTGACACTGGCTACATACAAAGAAGCATTGCTGCAGGACCAAACCAGTCAAGAGTGGGACAGAGGGGTTGTTGTATAGACTGGTGAATAGTAAAGATATAATCTGAGGTCACAAGCAAACAATGCCAAGGAGAACCCTGCACAAAGAGCTGTTGTCCAAATAGAGCAACAAAATATTAGATAGAAAAGACCAGCAGCTGATCCAGTCATCCTCAAAGCACCAGTTCAAGAGGTAAGAGGTTTTGACAAATTACCTCCCTCTTTCAGCTTTGAATCAGAAGTTCAGAAGTTAAAAATATATGTGCCTCTGGTAGAGTTGGTAAAGAGTGAATTGTTTAAAAAGCCTATCCTTGAAGCTCTTGAACTGAAAGCCGCACAAACCTCCACTGACTCTGTCAATTTTCAAGATGATATACCTGCAGTTGTGCTGAGCCCCATGACTGAACCTACTGCTGATAACTCTCCATCTTTTTATGTCTCCTTGATCATCCATGACAAAGTCTTCCACAATTGCCTGCTAGACACAGGGGCTAGCCACAATCTAATGCCAAATGTTGTCATGGAAGAGTTAGGCCTTGATATCACCAGACCATATCATGATCTATTCTCCTTTGATTCAAGGAAAATAAAATGTGTAGGATTGATCAAAGATTTAGCTATTACCATAACTCAATTGCCCATGAAGAGCATGGTAATGGACATTGTGGTAGCAGATGTCGCTCCTAAGTTTGGCATGCCGTTGTCCAGAGGATGGATTAAGAGACTAGGTGGGACATTACAAAATGATTTATATTATGCCACTATCCTAGTCTTTGGAGGAGAAAGTAGGAGATTATACAGAGAAGCACAAGTGGCATATATCATTAGTGATGAGAAGAATCCTTCTAACCATCCTATTTATGTTGTGGACACTGATTTTGGAGTATGTATCCTCCAAATAGAACAACCTCAGAAGGCCTCAATGCAGCTCAGGAAACAAATAGTTCAGGCCAAGGAAGAGCAAGGAATTTAGGTTTGGGAGATGTTCTTTGACGGAGCATGTTCTAGGGAGACTACAGGAGTAGGGGTGGTGCTAGTATCTCCAAAACAAGAAAGCACACACCTGTCTTTTAAGCTGGCATTTCAAGTCACCAACAATATAGTAGAGTATGAGGCTCTTATATTGGGCCTTAACATGGCTAAAGGTGTTTGAAGATGCTAATTTGATCATTCAACAAGTAAATGGAACATTTCAAGCAAAGCAACCAAGGCTGAAAGCATACAGAGATGAGGTATGGAGACTCAAAGAATCTTTCAATAATTTCTGTATCTCATACATCCCTAGAACCAAAAATCAGCTTGTTGATTCCCTTGTTGTGTCTGCTAGCATGTTCATCCCTCCCATGCCTACCAGACTAGTTTATGAAGTCCAAATGAAAGACAGACCCTCCTTTCCTCATAATGTCCAGCATTGGAAAGTTTTTAAAGATGATGATGAAGTTAATAAGTTCTTGCAAGTCATTGATGAATTTTCTGAAATGCAAATTGACCAAGAGAATGAAGCTTTGCAAGAAAGTCCAAAATCCCAGCTTAGAAATAAAATTGGTAACGATAGCATTGTCCAACTACTCAGCAATTATATACCTAAGGGTCTAGTTCATTTAGAAAAGTTGTTTGACCAGAATGATGTGCCTTATAAGGCTGCTCAAAAAGAAGATCAATCTACAGTTTGTAAGCATAATATAGGGAGTCCAGGTCAGCCAAGATACATAATTTTGTCTACCCATCTGTCTGCTGACCAAAGTGCTGAATACTACAATTTAATGAAGCAATTTGTTGATGTCTTTGTCTAGGAGTATAGTGACCTGAAAACATATGACAAAAAGATCATCCAGCATAAAATTCCTTTAGAGAAAGACACCATCCATTTCAAGAAAAAGCTGAGGCCAATAAACCCTTTGCTCCTTCCCCTGATCGAAAAAGAAATCAAGAAACTATTGGCTGCCAAAATCATAGTCACTCTCAGATATTCAAAATGGGTAGCCAATTTGGTAGTGGTAAGGAAGAAAAGTGGAGAAATTAGACTTTGTGTTGATTTTAGAAACTTGAACAAATGCTCTAAAAAAGACAACTATCCTCTACCCAAGATGGAGCATTTACTGCAAAGTATCTCATGATCCAAGGTGATCTCTTTCCTAGATGGATTTTCAGGCTTTAATCAGGTTGCCATGCATCCAGATGACCAAGAGAAGACTGCATTCACCACTCCTTGGGGCACTTTTATGTATTCCAAGATGCCTTTTGGGTTGATGAATGATGGAGCCACCTTTCAGAGAGCTATGGATATAGCATTTGTGGGAGAGAACAATAAGTTTGTCCTTATCTACCTTGATGATATAACAATATACTCCAGCAACCATCATGACCACTTGTAGCATTTGAAGAAAGTGTTTTTGAAGTGTAGAAGGTTTGGGATTTCAGTCAATCCTAAAAAGTCATAGTTTTCTTTAAAAGAAGGTAAGATGTTAGGACATATTGTTTCTACTGCAGGTGTCTGAATTGACCCAGAAAGAATAAAAACAATATTGACTTTGTCTGTACCGAAATCAAAGAAAGACATCCAATCCTTTCTGGGAAAAATAAATTTTGTGAGGAGGTTTATCCCAAATTTTGCAAAACTAGTGAAGCATATTACCTCCATGTTGACAAAGGGGTCAGAGATCAGATGGACTTAGGCAACAAGGAGATCCTTTGAGTCCATTAAGAAATCCATTATGGAGGCTCCCACTTTAAGCAGCCTAGACTACAGCAAGGAGTTTTGTATATTTTCATTTGCCTATAAAGACACCCTTGCAGCAGTTTTGTTGCAAGTAGATGAAGAAAGCTCAGAACATCCAGTGGCATTTTTCAGCAAAACCTTAAGGGATGTTGAGCTGAGGTATGACATCATTGAGAAACAAGCATATGCTCTTATCAAGTCTTTGAAAGCTTTCAGAGTATACATTCTGCATTCCAAGATAATTGCATATGTGCCCTCTACTGCAATAAAAGATGTCTTAACACAACCTAATGCTGATGGAAGAAGGGCTAAATGGATTGCAAATATGATTGAATTTAATATAGAACTGAAGCCCACCAAGCTTGTAAGAGGTTAGGGCCTTGCCAAACTATTGGCTGAAGAAAATTGCAGAACATTAGACATAAATCTCATAAGCACAGATGCAGAAAAGGGTCAAATAGAAGAAGAGGAAGTAGCTGAACCAAGGAGAAGGCAGCCATTAGCAGAAAATCTAGCTTCTTGTGATTGGTACTCTGCAATAGCTAATTTCTCGCTGAAGTTAGAAATCCCTCCAGGCTTAAGCAGAAGTCAAGCTAGAACGATTAAACTCAAGGCAACAAAATATTCTATTAATGAAAATCTTCTCTACTGGAGGGACCCATCTGGAGTGCTTTTGAGGTGTCTGGACAAAGAACAATCAATGGAGGTTATGCAGCAGTTTCATTCTAGCATGTGTGGAGGGCACCATTATTGGAAGACTACAACTCACAAAATCCTCGAAGCTGGATATTATTGGCCCTCCTTATTTTCTGATGTGTTTTCATTTATTAAATCTTGTGACAGGTGCCAAAGATTTGAAGGGCGACAATAGTTAATCCCTGCCCTTAAAGCCTATACATGCAAATGGTCCTTTTCAATAGTGGGGCTTGGATTTCATTGGAGAAATCAATACACATTCCAGTGGCCAACACAAATGGATATTAGTAGACATTGATTACTTCACTAAGTGGATTGAAGCAATCCCTACCAGAAAGGCTGATCATAATGTGGTCACAAAGTTTTTGACGGAGAATATCTTCACCAGATTTGGTTGTCCACATAAATTAATCATAGATAATGCAACAACCTTCAGAGCAAAAGAATTGGTGGAAATGTGTAATTCTATGGGCATTAAACTAGTTCATTCCACCTCATATTACCCTCAAAGCAATGGTCTAGCAGAATCCTCCAACAAGAGCCCGATAAGGATAATTAAAAAGCTATTGGATGACAACAAAAAGAATTAGGATTCTAAGCTCAAATATGCATTGTGGGTTGACAGAGTCCACAGGGAATTCCCCATTCAATTTGTTGTATGGCACTGAGGTTGTATTCCAATTTCAGTTCACTCTCCCTGTGGCAAAGTTCCTACAACAAAAATAGAATGAGGAAGAAGATATGGCAAAAAGGATCATAGATTTAGCAGAGGTACACCAAATCAGAGAACAACTGGTTGAAAAGTCTGCAGCACATCAAAAGAAGATCAAGGATGCTTTTGACAGAAGGACAAAAATGGATAATTTTCAGGTTGGAGATTTGGTTTTGAAGTGGGATGCACTGAAAGAAAATAAAGGCAACAATGGGAAGTTTGATGCTTTCTGGACAGGGCCTTTATCATTTCTTAGATCCAAGGGAACAATACCTTCATACTGCAAAGTATGGGGGAAGAGGCATTTTTCGATGCCCCAATCAATGGTCGTTTTTTGAAAATTTATATTGTTTAAGGTCTTTTGGGCCTTAAAGTTGTAAATATATTGTTTTATCAGTTTTAGTGTAGGTTTAGTCAGACTGTGTGCCAATGGAACACTAGGAATTTCACTAATTTGTTTTTCACAGGAAAGGCATTGATCTGCAAGTTCTTGAGACCTCACAGGGACGATCTCATCCCAAGAAGGAGCCAGTGTTAGCTCTGCTATATAATATTGATCCTCAAAAGCTGAAAGCAAGTTAGATCCTCAGTCATGCTAAGAGAAAGACCTGTAATGGTTGTCCTCCTTTGCTATTCTATTCCCCTCGCCCTCCTCTGATTTCTATTTCTCCTACTTCTCAGTTTAAAAATCCAGAGTAGAGTGCCCTCGCTCTTAAGCCCAAACACTCATACGACTGTGTTCACACGACCATGCACCATCGAACCATTTACCCGAGTTCTTAATCATTGACTTTTCACACCTCAATCCGTTGTTTCCTTGTCACATCAAACAAAACATGTGCAATCTCTCCCGTGTCGTTCAATCAACTTTGTCGCGATCAAACAACATTCGCACCTCCCACGCCCATAAGCTGCCTGCACATTAACTCACGAGGAAAGCAGTTTCTGCCCTATCCCATCTACCACGTGTCATCACCTAAATGGGATCGCTATCCATTGTACATTTATCGCTCATCCACCAAAAGCAGTGTGATACATACCGTTTACCGCCCACTCACCCGTCCCTGCACGTTAACCCCTCATGCATGTCCTTCGCCTGATGACCGTTGGATCTACCTATCCGAGATCCAACGGCCTATGATCACCCTGATCTCATATCTCCTCATATCCCCTGCAAACCAATCTCCGCCATCCACCTGCAAGATCTGAAGGCTCACAATCATTTGTGCCTCTGTTTCCTCCCGACACCTCCCACCGAGAGATCTTCATTGTCTGTCTGTTCCATCCAATAGCCAATCCTCCTCCCCTAACTAGATCATCCATCTGTCATGAAGTCCTCTGATCATTTACCTATACCATGCATCCGAAGGATGAAGGTGGCCAGTGTTCAGTACTCTGTGCAGTCACTCCTCAACAACCGCATTCAAGTGTAGGAAGACCGAGAACAAGAAGGATGTGCCTCGAGCAGATCAGAGCATTTATCAGTTATGGAGCTTCTTTCATAGAACACTTCACCTGCTCGAGAAGTACAGCAAAGAATCCAAGAAAATCAAATCCGTCCACTAAAGCAGACAGATTGCACCAGAGACTCCATTAGATAGTTAAAGCAATTGGTGGTCAGTTATGACCCCTCCACGCATAGAATAGCAGAACATCTTTGTAATCAAACTCTATATATACCAAAAAACACAATGTAATCAGGGATGATGGTTGTTGTTTTGATGTAAGGTTCAACTTCTGGAGACTGTAACTACTTTGATACTTGCAGCGTCTGGTCTTCATTTTCAGCTAATACAAGCTTCTTTATCTATTAATTGCTCACTTTCCACTTCTATTCTGTTCTAGGCTATGCCTGTTATGCAGTTTTCATGTACTCTAGATGTTTGTCATTAGAGGAGTTGTCATCCTACCTTTGTGTTGAAGTCTAGTATGTATTATTAAATGTGTTATGTAGGTTTCTATTAACTTAGTGCCAGAGAGTTGTCATCCTGTCTGTGCATTAGGAAATAGATTTGCAGACCTTTTTACTGATTGCAGCCGACCATCACATGGTCTTGTGCATTTGCTGGTGTGGTCAGTATTCTCCATGTTCACCTAATTCCTTAACTGTAAGTAATTGGTGGTCTAAAGCCTTGTAGTCTGTGTGTGTTCACCCATGTCTGGAGTTAAGCATAGTAGAAGTGGTTATCTGGCTTGAACAAGCATCATTCCTTCCATTCATCCATTTCCAACATTATGTTGAGTTTGTAATGTTCTTGAGCATCTCTGAGATATAACCTAGGAGAGTTTCTTGGGGTGATAACAGGTAGATCATGCAAGGTGCAAACCCTCAACTCCTACTGATGTCTTTTAAACTTGGAAATTATTCAAATGAAACATATACAATAGTAGAAACATAAAGCATGTTCATGATATTAAATTTAAATCATATAAATGAATGAACAATTACACATTAATGTAAAATTCATAAACGAACTACAATATAAATCGACACATAAACACATTTAGTATCGGAAACAGAACAACATTTCTTTATTGAAGTTATCTGCAAGTAAAGTGGAGAAATACGACCTGACTTTTTCTTTGGCTCTAAGTAGAATCATCCTCAAGATCCTTCGTTTCCTAGCCTCAACAATCTTCCTCCATCACGAATACAAGGATATGTCAAGAAAGATGAAGGATATCTCCAACAAGGAAAAAAGGGTTTCCTAAAGCTTTGGGGAGTGCAGGAGGCATAGAGATTTCGTCAGACTCGATTAGGGATAATCTCACTATAGTATGAATATCTCATATCTTCTCCCTTAAGGCCTACACATGGAGGTTTATTTATACTTCTCCAAATTAGTTTTTTTAGTTAGGAAATAGTTGGTCTACAGGAAATAGGAGGTGAGTAACAGGTAAAACCCTTGAAATCTGCCCCAAATTAAGGAACTTTATTTTTTTTTAAGCATTTTAAAATATGTATGTGCTTGGGTATATACTAACCTATGTGTACATGCTTTTATCACAAGGAAAAATAGTGTATAGGGAATAAAACATTGTTCTTTTAGATTTTGGACCAAGTATGGAAGGAAGGGTTGCCCTAGGGCACAATTAGAGCATCATATCTACCAAGAGTGGTAAATGGTGCTATAACACTCACATGCAACCTATGACCTTTCACCTTCCTTTTCTCCTAACCATTATTTTCTTAAATAAAATGGAAACTAATGCCTCATCCCTTTCCAAAGCCCTTTCCATTTCCTTTGCCAATTTCCTTAGCCCTAATAAATCGAAGTGACACCCACTAGGACATTTTTTCCCACCATTCCACTTGGAATACATGTCCCATGACCTTGGTCTTATATTTTTTTTACATGGATTTTTAACCAAGGCTGTTAAAATAGTTATACCACCTTAGGACTTACATAATTTAAGCTAGCATAAAGGTTTATCAAAATAGAAACAATATGTTTAAACATCTTACCTTCAATTTTAATCATGTTGGGTTGATATTTTTCTTGATGATCCTCTAGTGTCGCATTGATTCTCGGTATGCTTTTTTCCACTTTGCCCACTATGAAGCTTTTCTGATTGTTGGATACTAGTTCCAGTCTCCCATAGAAGGGATAGTTCTTAATGTAATGTAGTCCTCCATATCCCCAGCACTATAGGGGTGGTTTTTTTGTTTGATTACCTTCATATTTAGTGGATTTCTCCACTATTTTTGGCTCATTCTATAGTCCATTTTTCTATTGATTTTTCTCTAAAGTTCTTCCTTGTCTTCCTTTAAAATTATTCTTGAAATTAATAGTCTTATTATTTATTCTATTTTGAATATTTCTTTGTCCTCTCTTGCATGTCCATTTTTTACTATTATCCTTTTTATGCATCTATTAATAACAAATTCATGCCTTTTTGAGAGTGTTATCCATAGTATTAAGGCTTTCAAACTCTAGCCATTCCTTCATATGGATTGGTAGGCTACTAATGAACCTTTTGGACTTTATCTTTTTCCTCATGTATATATGGTACATATCGTAATAAAGAGGTAAATGTTTCCACATTCTCATCCATAATCATCTAACCTAGTATCAGATAATGGTATTCTTTAGCCTTTTCATTGTAGAACCGCTTGGTCAAATATTTATTCTTAAAATGATTTTGAAACGTTTCCCAAGTAACCAACTTCTCATTGATACCATGCACCACTTTTACCTATTCCCACCACAGGATTTCCTTCACCTCCAATTGATAAATGGTTAATCGAGCCTTTAAATTTTCATCATACTCAAAAATTTGGAAATACTTTTCCATATTTATTAGCCAAGATTCCGCTGTCTCCTCAGCTTCACCGTAATAACTTGGGGGCTTAATTTTCTTGAACTCACCTTGCAATTCAACTTTCTATTTCTTCACTTTCTTGGGCCCCTTACAAACTCCCTTTCTTGTGTATTCTAATTTCCTTCCAACTCTCTGGTTTGACTGCCTTCTAGTATATTGTATTCTTTTCTCCTATGAGACTCTGCCTGATTGTCATTGTCCGATGTGGGCTTAGAATTACTATGATTCTTCCTATTTGTCAAGCTCTTCACGATTCACACTTGTTCATGTACCAAAAACTCATTTTCAACCCATAGGGTTCCATTTCAGTGCTAAGTTGTTGTACAATTTCCATCAATGCTTATGTTGTGTTTCGAGATTCATTCTCTAGATGACTCCATAGTTTTGGATTAGTTCCATCTAAAGGAATTGAACAAGATTCAACAATAGGTCTTGTTGGTAGTGTGAAAGTTGTTCCACCTCTTCTCCTCATGGTTTTATCCCTCTTTGAAAACACAACATGAATTATCTCCACCTAGTCAAGCCAATAGTGTGGAAACTTGGCTCTGATCAACCTATAATGTTTCCCCATCACAACAATTTTTTTTACATGAAACATAGGTTATTGTGGTAAATACGAACAATAATGCTATATTCATGATAAAATATTGTATCAATTCTACTTTTATATCTGGCTTCGATCTTAACATAGTGGCATCATTAATCGATTTCAACCTTATTGTAATGGTCATATTAATATATATATTAATCTGTTTTGCATTTACACCTAGAATTGTTGGAGTTTTGAATTAAATATCATTTAAGTAATCTTTTCCCATGGGTTCTGAATTCCCAAACCCTTTAAAACATCCAGAAACCCCTTACCTCCTCCATGTGGCAGACTTACCCTTCGTATTGTTGTTCGATCAACAATGGTGCCTCTTCTCAAGATTTAAATCAAATCAACAGTGGTCTAGAGGTAGATTGAAAGTTCAGGTTGATGGGAGGGAGTTATAAAGTAACTACCCTCTCCTTTCGTGCATTCTAGATTGCTCATTTCGCTCGGCAGTCAATTATCAACCTTCCTCTGCAACTTTTCTAGGGTTTTATCAACTTTCTTTCTATTGCATTTTGATGGTTTCCTATCCTACTCCTTTAGGTTGTATGTTACCCAAATGGTGTCATGTAAGCTCAGAACCCATTCCCAGTGGAATAATCCTTGGTAATCCATAGTTATTTTATCTCTTATAATCATTTCAGGTAATTTCTTGTTTAAATAGTTTTTGCTAACTTTATGCTAACAATATTGATTGCCTATGCAGGGAAGGTAGTGGCACCCTTCACTTCAAAAACTTCATTTTGAGCACATCATTCTCCCCTTCTCTCCAACAAGTATTTGCGTAAGTTGTTACTTTAGTCCCTAATTAAAGCTAAGGACTTCTCTTCTTATACAATTTGGCTCATAATATTTAATTACAATAGATTTTACTCAAACCCTAACCAAGATCGTCTTCATTTCTTCGTAGGTGTACCAGGTAAGGGGCTAGTGGCTACAAAGTGCATAGTAAACAAGGCGAGTGACTTACATAGTCATTTTCACTCACTCAAACCTATAGGTGTGATTATATTACCGCAATTACTTTCACAGGTTTCCATTTTGTGGCTAAGTTAAAAATATGGGCATGCTTAGGGTACTTAGGGTTTGTCATTTTTATTTACATAACCTATAAATTTGTTAGTCCGAGGCTACAAATTTTCATATTAGTGTAGTCTATTTTATAGTCAGGCTTCAAGCCCATCATATTAGCTTCTATTATCAAGCTTTATATGTGAAAAGGGGGTTTTCAATAATTTTGGGAAATAGATACCCAGACTTGGTCATCGACATCTCTACTCAATTTTTTATTTGGATATATATATAGTTATCTTCTAGTTTTTACATTGTTATCCTATCGATTTTGGGTTATGTAATTTTAAAATTTACAGAAGGGCTTCATTGCTGTAATTATTGTTTTATAAATTTTTTTTTTTAATTGTTTAATCATTTGCACTACATGTAATAGTTTAATGTGTGTTCCCATTTTCCCCAATTCATATTTAAGAAGCAGGAAGTAAGGGACTATGCATGGGTAGCAGGGCCCTTGACTCAGCTCTAAGGCTATCCCAATCATATGGCTACTTCCTGGTCTTACGGTTCACATGTAAACCCTGACTATTAAGTTTCCCCCTTCTCACAATGATGAGATATATTAATCATATCAGTTTATAAATACAAACATTTTTTGTTATGTAACTCATTTTTGTTCAACACATTTAGAGTGACTACACAATCATAAAGCTTTTATATTATACAGTTGGAACTTACAATTTTTTTGTTTTGTAACTAGTGTCACATACCTATTATCAACACACACATATATGCATTACCAATCAACACAGAGTCATGCAGAATAAATGAATAGAAGTTTCATAGTTTTCTATGCTTTGGTGCGCAAAATTATTTTGTCCATACACATAAAACATAGTACTCTTTTTGGTTGATGCATACATCACAGGTTGTAACCCCCTTTTCACACAATATTTACTTCTAGTACAAAATGGATTTTTGAATAATTATCAATAGTATCAAGTTTGTAAATACTTATCTGTAATTCCTGGATGTTAGCTACAAGACTACTGGGAAATAGGATGTTCCTCTCAACCTATGAGAACCAAATTCACTTATGGTTCTCCCACCAAGCCAATCTCATGCTGAGAAAAATAAAAAAAGGACAGAGTTGGCTTTAGACCACCTGGTCCTAACCATCTCCAGTTAGAGGCATTCAATGAGTTCCACTAGCCAACCAGCTCAAGAACTCAGAGTGAGTAACATGCCATTAACCTTTACAGTGTCCTGTCAAGGCTTGTCAACATTATTTTTGTGCCTTAGGTTCCTCAAATCCCTTTTGGCCTCCTTCCCATCAAGAAGGTTTTCTTTCCACTGAGATAGATTGGGTTGCGAACTACCAATGTTGAACTGTCTTTAACTGTTTTTTAGTATGAAATATTTTCTTACATTATTTTTGTGTAACTTGTAGTTGACCCCCTTTTGTTTAACAATAAAATTTCAAGTAATTTATATATATACAATGCATCCATAATTATTTAGTTAATTCTTCATTCTAATTCTTACTGTAATAAAAAAAAAAAAAGCAAATTATGAGATTTACCCTAGCAACTCACAGTCGTTACATCTTTTTTTTTATGTCTTTTTAAGTTAAAAAGAAATGATGCAACATTTTTGATTTCACAGATTTAATGAATATATTTATTTTAAATGTTTTTAATTAAATATATTTATTCGTGTGTTTTACTACTCACAATTGTATTGTGCTTGGCGCAATTAGAACAACTTGCATATTGATTAGTGATAGCTTGTTTATCCTATGTCACTTTGTATACAAGACCAATGCCTCCCTCTCCGAGTTTATTGTCATCTTGAGACATTTCAATGTTGAGATTTTTCTGTTAATTAATTTTGGAAAAAATCTCATGTATGTGACAACAATAGGATTTGTTGCTAAGTTAGCTCCAATTACTCCTGAGGAGGAGTTATTGCATCCTATATTTGTTGTGAGAGAATTTATGATTCAGTTTTCTACTCCCAACTATAAAATGTAAGCCCATAGAGGATATTTGTGCTGAGAGGGTGTGAGGAATTATGTGTTGTAATCTCCTATTGAATAATAAGATTGTTGATGCCTCTGTTTGGTGGACGTAGCCCAGATTGGTTGGGTGAACCACGTTAAAATCACTGTGTTTTTATGGTTGTTTGCATTGTGCATGCGTATTTAGTTTCCGTTGTGCGTTGATTGCTCTTACAGTTGGTATCAGAGCAATGTTGTTGAGTTGGTACATGTGACAAAGACCAAGTCTGCTGCGTGTGGCAGAGACCAAGAGACGCCAAGTCTACTGCGTGTGACAGAGACCAAGAGATGCCAAGTCTGCTACGTGGATCAATGCAAATACCAGTGCGTTGGAGCAGTAGACTACCTATGCATTGGACCAGTGCATTGAACTGAGCATTGATTAGGGCGGTGGACTGGAGGTTGGAACTGCGTGGCACGACAACTGCTGGAGGTTTGAAAAACGATTTCAACCATTGGTTATGTTCTTGAATTTCACTATCTTCTACGATTCAAAGTAATGTTTATCCATTAATTTAAGGTAACAAAGTAAAGTTTATTCGAGAAGTTTGTTACATCAATGAGGCTCCCTTGCATTTTGTTTTATTGATATGGGAAGACGACTTGAAATTTCGGGGTACGATTTCAAATGGGAACCAAACACATAATTACAAAGATTACAATATATGTTCACATAATTAGTAAGAATGGAGCTAGTATCTAAGAATGAAGCCAAAATGTGAGACGAGTGTTATGAAATGCTTTTTGTTTTTACAAAACAAAAAAGAAATTATTTGTATGAGTTATATTATATATGATATTATATTTATATCATATTTTGTTTTTTTCTAAATTGTAATATGCCATGACATGATAAGGTAGAGGCATTATATTGTAAGGCAAAGGCATTTTATTGATGAAGGGCAGTTTTTTAAATAAAAACTTCATTTATTAAATGTTGGAATTGGAGATTTTGTGTAACACAACATGGCAAAAACTCAAAGTGCTCGATTTGAGATCAAGAAGTTCAATGGCAAAAACAACTTCGAGATCTGGAAAGTGAAGATGTATGATCCACTTGTACAACAAGGCGTGGTGAAGGCATTGTTGGGAAAAGCCAAACAGCCTTACAGCATGATAGATGATGAATGGAGTGACTTGGATGAAAGGGCACTGAGCGGAATTCGACTGTGTTTGGCAGATGATGTTTTGTTTGACATCGTGTCAGAGAAAACTGCTGCTAGTTTGTGGACAAAGCTTGAAAAGTTGTACATGACAAAATCCTTAACCAATAGGATTCTTCTGAAGCAACAGTTATACAGTTTGCGCATGAAGGAAGGTACATCCATTACTGATCATTTGAATACCTTTAATACTCTCCTGGTGCAGTTAGAAAGTATAGAAGTAAAATTTGAATCAGAAGATAAAGCTATAACTTTATTATGCTCGTTGCTTGAGTCATGGGTTCATTTTGTTACTTCTATAAGTCTTAGTTCATCAGAAACCCTTGAATTTGATGATGTTGTTGGAGCTTTGTTGTCTGAAGAAACAAGGAAGAGGTCAAATTCAAAAACCTCTACATCAGAATCAATGATGGTCAGAGGTCATTCTAAAGAAAGACGCTTCAGTAAGCACAACAACTCACGTTCAAAATCGAAAGGGAA
>APFE030787130.1:324881-359908 GCA_000404065.3 Pinus taeda
TGTTAGAGAAGCTACATTAGTGTCTAGCTTCTCTTGGCTTGCAAAAAAGATAAAATAATAAAGGAACAGGGTATCAGGCTAATTGTTGTCAAGGTGGAGATTGTTGAGATTTTTCTGTTAATTAATTTTGGAAAAAATATCATGTATGTGACAACAATAGGATTTGTTCCTAAGTTAGCTCTAGTTATTCCTGAGGAGTTATTGCATCCTATATTTGTTGTGAGAGAATTTATGATTCAGTTTTCTACTCCCAGCTATAAAATGTAAGCCCGTAGAGGATATCTGTGCTAAGAAGGTGTGAGGAATTATGTGTTGTAATCTCCTGTTGAATAATAAGATTGTCGATGCCTCTGTTCGGTGGACGTAGCCCAGATTGGTTGGGTGAACCACGTTAAAATCACTGGTTTTTTATGGTTGTTTGTACTGTGCATGCATATTTAGTTTCCGTTGTGCGTTGATTTCTCTTACATTCAGTAGAGACTAGTAATGTTTCTAATAGTAATTGTTTATCATGACCAAAAATGTGCTTTCCTCGTGATTTTATATATCTATATATATAAGTAGGAATTACATTATATTATAGAAAATTGATCAGTATAATCACTTGTAGGCTCGAATGGTTGATCAAATTCAAGCATCGATCATTGGCACAAAAAGAGCTTTTCTCGGCTTTCCACCCTAAGCAATTCAACTTGGTTAGTATGTGTTTGGAAATCCTATGATCATCTAGGATTTTGACAAAATAGGCATTGAACTTGGTAGGGCCATGGACAAAATTGACACTAGTTGCGGATTGATCCTACTGCCCTTTGCCCTTATCAATTATATGTTTTTTGGCATATCGTGTCTAAGACCAAAAAATACTGGCCCAAAGGGCACCAAACCGAGAGAAAAAAGGAATCAAAATCCATCAAACTGTTTAGCTCGAGGGGTCCTCTTCCAACGAGATCAACTTCTCAGGAGTACCACCAATAGGCACATCGACTTAAGCAGGATGACTGGTTGAAGTGCCCACAACCTCTCGCATGATGGTGGTTATGTCTTTTCCTCCCACCTGCATCATCGACTCTCTCCTCTTGAGAAGTGCATAATGTGGAGATTCTTTGGTGATGAAGCACCTAAGGTGGACTATATCCATGTAGACAGCAAACTTGTCATTGAGCATTTCCAACTTGGCTTCCAGGGTTTTAGTGGATTAACTGTTCTCCTGCAAAAGCAAGCCCAAAATTATTTTTAACTTCCACAAGATCTCTATGGTTCCACTATATATATTTTCCCTTGCTATGGTAAAGCCAGGGTCCGAAATCCATGTGAATTGAGCATCAATATCCTTGTTGTTGGTTCAACGTCAAATTGCACTTACCTAATTCTCTAGCTCTTGGATGCACTCTTGAGCCTCTTTGGTTATAGTGTTGTTCTATTTGAGGGTGGCCTACCTTGTTTTTGCTTCAACTCACATTCTTAGCTACATATTTGCTTGATTCCAGTGTTTCATGTTCCTACCTTTACGTTTGTTATGGGAAGGAGCAAAGCTTTTTCAAGGGGCCATGCTTTTGGTCAAGGGGATGGGGGTGTTGCAAACATGGCGAAAAGAAAAGGTTTGGAGGGAATTGACCAAAGGGGCACAAAAGTTGTAGGAGTAATTCTCAGGAGCACTAGGCCATACACACACACACCATAATATATATATATATATATATATATTATATATATATATATTATAAATATAATATATAATATATATATAAGTATATATTATATATATATATATATATATTATATATATATATAAGTAATATATATATATATATAGTATATATAATATATTCCACACACACATAAACCGTGGAAGGGAGATTTATAAATGAGTTACCATGCGATAAGCTTTGAGTAAAGAACGAGAATAATTTGGAATTATAGATGAAAATCAATAATTTAATTATTAATAATATTAATAAAAAATAATTGATTTATCTATTAGCATATATTTCATTCACCGTGTTAAAATTAAGAAGCATCATAAAAATTAATTAACTCATAAATTATTCCTATTATTATAATTATTATGATATAAGTTAAACATATATGCACGCAGCAAGATTCTCAACCATAAAGATTTACCCCATCTTAATCTATAAATGGGATTTGTTACAATACAAGGTCTTATGTCATACCCAAAAAAGCATGACCATATTAACTCACTTTATATGACACTTGTTCATATGAAATTTTTTTTAGATAAATCAATTTAATTAAAAGGGCATAACTACTTTAGAAATAAACCTTAGCCTTTGAATTGTGTATACTACTATGAATACTTTAAAATATTCAATGAAAGGTAAATCTCTACCGTTGGCCTAATAATTATTTATTTTGATAGGAATGTCTATGTTAGAATAGGGCTTCCAAAATTTTAATTTAATTATCAATAATTATTAGGTGCATGGTAGGGATTTAATCTCCAAAGAATATTCTAGAATATTCTTAGTGATGATGATGATGGTGGTGGTGGTGGTTAACATCCAATGAGACAAAAATTTGGTCCTATAAGACCTAAGGAAACGAATTATTTAGTTTGATTAACGATTTTATTCCTATGCGCAAAAAGCTTGGAGAAAAGCCTCTCGAGCTCACTATAATTTTGACAACATAAAAGGCTAGGAAGGTCAGTATTGCAACAAAGATTTTGAAACTGAGATCTAATGTGATTGTATGTGGGGCACTTTAAGAGGAAGTGATTTTCATCCTCGATGTTCGTACTCTCACAGAGATGGCAAAACCTTTCCATCCATGGTGTTTTAGGAACTACCCAAAGACTCATTTCACTATGGAGCTCATGAGAGTTTGTTCTAATCTTCGCTATATTAATTTTCCTCTTTAAGCTAGTTAGAATAGATAGATACTTTTGATCTTCTAGGGTGGGGTTGATGACCTCCTTATAATATCTTAATTTTCTTTTAGTTGCTAAATCTTTCTCACACCAAATTTTTTGTTTAAACTTAGAAGTAACAATATTTTTAATTTTATTAATGTTTTGCAATGGAACATTCTCGTCGATCTCCCAATGGTTTAATCAGGCCCTGCTGTCTTTATACCAACCTCATTTCAGCCTTAGGTGGTTTTGGCTGGAATTTAAAGCTAGCTTACGAAGTCTATGGTCTCCTATGTTATTGAGTTTGTGCTTGTACAACAGAAACCTAGTCATAGCCAGGCTCTCAATAGGGGAAAGACCCACTTATATAAGGAGAATAGGATAGGATATGTTGGTTTTAATTTTGAGGTTATACGTTATAAAATGCTTCTGGGTTTGCTCAATCTTTCTCCAATATTCACTAAAGATGCTACAACCCCAAACCTCACATCCATATAAGATAATCGAAGTGACTAAAGTTTCAAAGAGCAACTTCTTTCTATCCCAAATTACGAGGTTTATTGTTTTACAATTATTTTCAAGACCAAAATAAGCTTTCCACCCATTAATCCTTTTCTCAATGCTATAGTTCCAGTTGAGCTTGTGATGAATATCAATTCCTAGGTACTTGTAGGAAGACACTTCCTCCAAGTTACTATTTTCATACATAAAATTAACATAAGTGTCCTTGTTGGATTTGATAATCATAACTTTTGTTTTGTCAGTGTTACCAATCATACCCATGGTAGAGTAGAAATCCTTAAGAAGTATAAGTTACTTAGCAAGATCAGATGGACACCTTGCAAGAAGAACAATATCGTCAGCGTAGAGAAGAATGATGATGACTATCCTAGCTAAGATCATGCCAGCGCATCCTGCTTCCTCTAAACAACCTTATAGCTTGTCAATGTAAATGCCAAATAGGGTAATGGAGAGGGGGCAACCTTGTTTAACTCTGATAGTACACTTAATATCTTTCGACCACAACTCATTATTCTTTAACTTGGCAATTACATTCTTGTAGACACAAATCAAAGACTGATATTTATTTCTAGAGTAGTTATGCAATTTTTCTCCTTTTAATTAAATTGATTAATTGAAAAAAATATCATATAAACAATGAGTTATGGTTGGTTTTTGAGGTAGATGGCATTGATAATTTATGGTGTTGACCCATGATATCATAACAAAGCCCATTTATAGATTAAGAATCTCCATGACAAAGCTGTAATAAATCTTCATGGTTAAGAATCATGTTACATGATTTTTTTAAATGTATAATGTTTAACTTCAATATTAATTCCTTTTCTCATCAATAATAATAATTTAAATAAAGTTATAATTTAGCTCAATTTCATGATTTTAAAATTTTAACAACCTTAGGTGAATCGTGAAGTAAGTGTTTTGATGGTTATTATGATTGATATCTATTGATATATAATAATGATTTAATTTATATGGTTTGCACTAGTGATAATTAAATTAACATTTTCTATGGTTTGCCGCTAGTAGTAATTAAATTAAAAATTTATATAGTTTATGCTAGTGATAATTAGATTAAAATTATGAAAATCCCATTTCAAAATAGACATAGCTATCAACATAATATTTTATTTTTATTTTTATTTTATGTTTAAGTTTATCCCTATAAAATTATACGTGCCACAAATATTAGAAATCTTTGAAATATTGATTCACAGCCTACGCTGACTTAGACATTGCACATGTAGTATAGTTTACAGGGATTTCTGCAATATGTACTAGAGATAAGTTCGAGATATCTTTTTATTATTTCATTGAATTGGTAATAAATAGAAAAATTACTATTTTATTACATGTTTTTAAATGATAAAATATGTTCGGTTAATTTTGAATAGGACCTCCGAAAGAGTCAGTAGCCTCTTTACTCTTGCCATAAGTTATAATTTTTTAGTTATTTTTACTAGTTTCTTGAAATTATTTTTTTAATATAATAATGGACTAATATTAATCTTAAACTTTACATAAATTATTTAAACAAGTTAATAAATTTTAATATTATTTAAAGAATATCATATATAATATAAGAGACGACAAGAGGATATATATTATAGAGAGAGAGGAGAGAGAGAGGACAGATGAGAGAGAGAGAGAGGATATATTTTAAATTTAAACATGGTATATAGAGCCCACGGGGCTTTGAGAGGGATGGGTGCACCTGTTAAGGCACTCACTGTGCTTTAGGTCATCCTGTTCAAATCCCCCCAGCGTGCTTACCTACCAAAAAAAAAGCCATGGTGATAAAGGAGACTATAATTAAAAATATTAATATCTTTACAGATTAAAAAGAATTTGACAAAAGACTAATGAAATTAAGAAATTTATTTTTATATTTTAATAGGGGTGGACATGAAAATCCTACTCATAATAGTTTTGATAACTTAAATGTTTTAGATTATTATATGAAAGATACATTAAAAGAAATTTAAGCCTTTTTACTTTTACATATTTTGCAAATTTATTTATTTTGAAATGCTTTTGGGTAAATAGAGTGTGGTTTTGGTTAAATCTCATTACTAGCAGGTTTTACTGTTCAAAATTATGTCTCATGTTTAGAGATAAATTCATTCTTTATGGAGTATACCAAAATCTAATTACTTTGTAATGTAGAGGTATCTCACTCACATCTTAAAGTTTTCTTTTACAAATTTTAGATTGAAAGAAATCACAATATTCCTTAACAACATAGCATTTGCAAGATTTTCACCTCAGAGTCTAATAGTATGAACAATTATTTTATATTCCAATGGTCTCATGTGCCAAATCATGGGACAATTCATTTAAATCTTGTAATTTTCACATTCTCTCAAAAAACTTATGGCTTATGAGGACAATGGATGCTTATCCGTCTTCCTTTGAGAGAAGTTTAACCATCGTCAATGGCTTATCAAAGGATAATTTCCCAAATTAACATGCACCATATTGATTAATTATTACTTCTAGCCCTCTCACACTAGTAGACCTATTACTTCTAGCCATCTCAAACTTAGTAAAAAGAGGTCTTGTATTCAACTTTGAAGCTCATAAGATATGCTTGCAAGGTTTCATAGACTTAATAGTTACCATGGCCTCACACCTATCAAGTGCTTCTCCAAAGCATCATGTCTTAGCAAGGGAACCTCCTTTTCCCCAAGTTTCTTAATTGCTCCACATCTCATTGTGTTGATGCTTCCCAATTATTGTATTCTTCATTTTCCTTCGTTTCGATTATTTTTCCTGTAAGATATACTTTCACTTTCCCCTTTTAATCTTTACATATTTTATTCATTGCAATCTCATGGTGAGAATTAAACCTCAACTAGATATTAATATCTAAAATTAAATTAAATATAAAGGTCATGAACACTACCATGAAATCTAGTGCTTCTATGCACCATTACCTTTGCAATAACTTTCCTTGTTTTAGTGAAGGATGGATCCAACATAAGGGAGTCTTCCTAGAAGGAATTGGGACACCTAAGACAAGATGCAATCAAGTATAAGGCCTTTCAAGTATCTACCCAATTCAATGCCCAAGAGATGTATCAATGAAGTGAAGGATAAGGTGGCTACTCAAAGTAAATTCTAGATATAGGTTTGTATGTACATTGAAGTTCATTTAGGGGGTTATTCAAGTTTTTATTCAAAGAAAAATGATCCCCAAACACTACAAAGAAAATTACTCAATGCTATTGCAAAAACATGAAAAAGCATATGAAATTACAGCAATAATACAAGATACAATAGCAAAACACTTTATTCCTTCAAACAAGTCATAAATGATTAGAAATTATGGCTAAAATAATAGATAAACTAAGGTTTGTCTAAGTACTTCATTTTAAAAATTGAATATCATATAACAAGAAAATATATAAAGACATCTAGCCCTAATTAGGTTGCAATAATAGTTACCCAGACAACTTATGACAATAAGTTGAATCTTTTTATGAAATATATGCACAATTACTAAGACATCTAGGTTTATTTATAACTCAAATAACACATAGGTTTATTTATAGCTCAAAATATAAGTTTTTATAAAGCCCTCAGATTCACCATAAAGCAAAAAATAGAAGGAAAATTGTTTAGTTTTAGATTAACTATATGGGAGGAGATTAGTTCCTAATATGTTTCTTGGGTTTATGAGGTCAACTGAGGACTCCTTTGAGATGATATAAATTTACCTAGGCTGATATCTACATTTTTCCATTACAAGAATTAAAATATTCACCTAACACCTTACGAACCCCAAGAAAATTCAAGGGAAGATAGATCACTAGTAATCTTCAAATGATTTGAAAGAAGTTATCTTTCATAGAACTCTATGAAGATAAAGCACTACCACAATTAGAGTAGTATAATTACACTTTTATTAATCCACAAAAATCCAACAAGATTAAGTGATATTGATCAGTAAACTCTTGTGCATATTCCATAGGACATTCCGTTAGAACAGATCTTCTAAAATTATACAAAAAAAAATCCAAGATATACACTATTACAAACTTATATCTCTTCAGATTTATAGATATGTATATCATTGTTAATAACATATGCATGTCAATTAAAATTATTATGCATAAACTAGACAACAATGAAATAAAATTTCACACACACATTTCACACAAGATATAACCCGAGAAACCCTTTTAGGTGAAAAGCACAACTAGATGGTGAGGTCACGATGCTTTCTTTCTTTGAATAAAAATGTGTGTGAGTACAAATAAGTATGGCCCATGGCCTGTGGCTAATACAATGCACAAATCCTCTCTTTGTGATATATCTCTTATCCCTCTCATATATTTTTCCTCATCTGTGGAACAAATGCACTCAAAATAATGGAACCCAATTTCCTCCTAGTGGCTTGGTTATGACATAGCCTGATAGCCTACTAGTGGTTACGTTTGACTACCTTGACTCTTAACCAACATTACAATATATAATCAGTTCCGTTGCTACAACACCCTCCAAAATTGCACTACATTCAAATTTTCGGGCCTTCTTCACCGTCATATCTAGTGTCGCCTTAGTCGTCAAGTGTCATTTCAAGTGTTCTTGACCATCCCTACGATCCAGAATTATGTAGGAATGAAACAAAATACATAAATACCCATATACACATAGACGCAATAGAAATAAAACTTCATTTCATTAGTATCAAAGAATTGAAATATCCCAACCTACAGAAATAAAAATAAACTAGCTCGGGTGATGGTAGTTTATCTCTTAGAAGAGATGTGGTGGTTACATACCTTTGAATTGTGTTACAATGAAGCTCAAGGGCCTATTTATTATTAAAAAACAAAGGAAAATTCTAAACAACCAAAACCCCAACCCTACAAGATGTAATTCCAAGATTTTGTGGGCCCCGTTGGGGTTCGCTGCGCAACCAACGTCTCAAAGTTGTAACTTGGTCATATTATCTTTGTTTGGCGCATAAGATACCTTGTTGGAAAGATCTCTCTGAGTACTACAAGATTTATAGAAAGCCCATATCTAAGGTTATGATCCTGATTCGGACCTTAAAAAATGTTGTTTAGGAGGTCAAAACTACTCTGGAAGTTTAGGACCTAAAAAACTACTAAAACAGTAAATGTTGCAATAAACAAGCTGCGTAGGCATTTTTCTTGATGATCCTTTAGTGTCGCATTTATTCTTGGTATGATTTTTTCCACTTCGCCCACTATTGAAGCTTCCTGAATGTTGGTTACTAGTTCTAGTCTCCCACGGTAGGGACAATTCTTAATGTAATGCATTCCTCCATATCCCCAACACTATAGGGGTGGTTTTTGTGTTTGATTACCTTCAGATTTAGTGGATTGCTCCACTATTTTTGACTTATTCTGTGGTCGATTTATCTATTGGTTTTTCTCTACAGTTCTTCATTGTCATCCTTTAAAAGTATTCTTGAAATTAGCAGTCTTATTATTTATGCTATTTTGCATATTTCTTTGTCCTTTCTTTCCTGTCCATTTTTCACTGTTATCCTTTTCTACATATGTTGATAAAAAATTTACACTTTTCTCACAATGTTATCCATAGTTTTGGGATTTTCAAAATCTAGCCATTCCTTTATATGCATTGGTAGGCTGCTAATGAGCCTTTGGACTTTAGATTTTTCCTCATGTATATATGGTACATATTGTAATAAAGAAGGTAAAATTTTCCACATACTCGTTCATAGTCATCTAACCATTGTTTAGCCTTGTCATCGTAGAATCACTTCATAAAATATTTATTCTTAAAACACTTCTAAAACGTTTCCCAACTAAACAGCTACTCATCAATACCATGCACCACTTTTACCACTTCCTACCATAGGATTGCCTTCCCCTGTAGTTTATAAATGGCTAAACGAGCCTTTAAATTTTCATCATACTCATAAATTTGGAAATACATTTCCATATTTATCGGCCAAGATTCTACTATCTCCTCAGCTTCACCATAATAACTTGGGGGCTTTATTTTCTTGAACTCACCCTACAATTCAGCTTTCTATTTATTCACTTCTTGGGCCCTTTACAAACTCCCTTTCTTGTGTATTTTGATTTCCTTCCAACTCTTTGGTTTGACTTCCTTCTTGTATATTGTCTTCTCTTTTCCTATGAGACTCTTCCTAGTTGTTGTTGTCCGAGGTAGGCTTAGAATTCCTATGACTTTGTCTATCTATTAGGATTTTCGTGATTCACTCTTGTTCACGTACAAAATTCTCATTTTCAGTCCATAGGGTTGCCATTTCATCCCTAATTCATTGTATGGTTTCCATCAACGCTTATGTTGTGTTTCACAATTCATTCTCCAACTAAATCGATAGTTCTGGATTAGCTCCATCTAAAGGAACTGAACTAGATTCAAAAATAGGTCTTGTTGGCATTGTGAAAATTGGTCCACGTCTTCTCCTCATGATTTTCTCCCTCTATGAAAACACAACACGAATTATGTCCACCTAGTTAGGCCAACAATGTGGAAACTTGGCTCTGATACAACCTGTAATGTTTCCCCATCAAAACAATTTTTTCTTACATGAAAAATAGGTTATTGTGGTAAATACGAACAATAATACTATAGTCATGATAAAGTACTCTATCAGTTCTACTTTTACATATGGCTTCGATCTTAAAATAATGGCTTCATTAATCGATTTAGGCCTTATTGTAATGATCATATTAATTTATATATTAATATGTTTTTCATTTACACCTAGAATTGTTGTCACTTTGTATTAAATATCAATTAACTAAGTTTTTCCCATGGGCTATTAATTCCCAGACCCTTCGAAATATCCAGAAACTCCTTACCTCCTCCACATGGAAGACTTCCCCTTGGGATTGTTGTTCGATCAATGATGGTGCCTCTTCTCGGGATTTCAATTAAATCGACGGTGATCTAGAGGTAGATCAAAGGTTCAAGTTGATGGGAGGGAGTTAGAAAGTAACTACCCTCTCCTCTCATGTGTCGTACATTTCTCATTTTACTCAACACTCGATTCTCAGTCCTCCTCTACATCTTTGCTAGGGCTTACCAACCTTCTTTCTATTACATTTTGATAGATTCCTATCCCACTCCTTTAGGCTGTATGTTTCCCAAATGGTGTCGTGTACACTCAAAACCCATTCCCAGCAAAATAATATATGGTAAGACCTAGTTATTTTTTTTCTTACGCTCATTTAAGGTAATTTCTTGTTTATATAGTTTTCGCTAACTCTATTCTAACAATATTGACTGCCTGCGTAAGGAAAGTGGTGGAACCCTTCACTTCAAAAACATCATTTTGAGCACATCATTCGCCCCTTCTCTTCGAAAAGTATCTGGGTAAGTTTTTACTTCAGTCCCTAATTAATTCTAAGGACTTCTCTACTTATACAATTTGGCTCATAATCTTTGATTACAATAGATTTTACTCAAACCCCAACCAAGATTGTCTTCATTTATTCGTAGGTGAACCAGGTAAGGGGCTAGTGGCTTTGAAGCACATAATTAACAAGGCAAGTGACTTCCAAAGTCATTTTCACACACTCAAACCTTCAGGTTTGATTATATTACCCCAGTTACTTGCACGGGTTTCAATTCTACGGCTTAGTTACAAATATGGGCATGCTTAGGGTGCTCGGGGTTTATTGTTTGTATTTACATAAGTTATAATTTGTTGGTCTGAGGCTGCAACTTTTCATATTACTACAGTCTGTTTGACAGTCATCCTTCAAGCCCATCATATTAGTTGCTATTTGTTAGGGTCCTATAATAATAGGGTTCATAATTTTTAATTGACTCTCTTAAATCCATGAAATATTGTACATACTTTTTCTTTCTACAAAATATTTTCCCATATTAAAATATCTAAAGATGGTAAGTCCTAAAAGAAAAATCAAATGACTAAAATAAAAAGATCAAAAAGAAGATAAAATATGAACCCCACCAAAAAGAGATAAAAAAAATAGATCATAAAAGTGTGCACATTCAAATGCCACTACTCTTAGTTTACTTTTTCCAAATAAGATTGTGTGCAGCTTGTCAAAATGCCACAATCCATGATGATTAAATAGTTTAATCTTGATTCATTCATGCTTTAAATTTCATTATGATAGATAGAGAATAAAGATCCAACCAAACTATTTAATCTTAGCAAATCAGTAGTTAGGTAGAGAATAATAATGAGCTCATCAGTTTAATCTTATCCATTAGAAGTTATAAGATTAGGATTAGATAGTTTTCTTATCAAAGAAAAATATGAGGGTCAGCAAGCTCAAATGCACCCAATAAAGGAAATAAAATGTTAGGATAAATAAGGGTAGGTAGAAGCACTTTCACAAGGAATGGTAAGCATCAATTGGTTTGTTTCATATCACTAAATTCCTTCCAAACTCATTTACCCCTTGTAAAATAACCCTTTTCCCTTTATTTTGCACCCTCCCCTATACATTTCCTTTAAAACCCACTAAAACCCCCTTATCCTATGCTTAAATAATGTATCAGCCCCATTGAAAAACCCTTCCCGATACCTTTTTAACTAAAATCCCTAGCATATTTTAACTCTCATTATCATATTAACCCCACTTAATTAACCTCTACCCCTCCATATATTTAGTTTAATTAAAACTTAGTTTTAATTAAAATAATATATTAATCTCCACCTTATTAATTAACCTAACCCTACACCTTGACTCATCCCTCACAACTCCGCCACTCGATAACCCTCTGATCAACCACATCCAAATCCAATGGCCCACATTCTAGATCGCACGTTGTGACATCCGACTTTTAACATCACAAAAGCACGCAAGATAAGTTGTTTTCCCCAGTTGCTTTTTTGCTACGTGGCAGCCCCACGTTATATTGTGTCCTCCAAAATAATACCACCACACTACTTTAAAGTGGTGCGATAAACCACCAAACCACATCTTCCCAATGAGATAATCCACATTTCCACCCTGCGTTGTTTCAGACATGAAATCTTGACTATTCCATCCATTCACTTACCTCTGTGAATTGCGAAAGTGAAAATCAATCGCCAACTCAAATTTAAACCCCACTGCAAGTTCGGATTCCTTCCACAGTTTTTCCTGTTCCCTAAAGCCACTATTCCCCCCTGCAGACTTGGGTTTTATTAATAATAATTGGTTTTGTTTTGCAGGTATATCAGCATACCAAGAAAACCTGGACAAACAATTTTAATACTAGTTTAAAAACTTGTTTACTCCAGATTCTCAAGATTTAAATTCAAAGGCTTCATTGAGCATGAGTTTTGTGTACAAAGAGAAAATCAAGTTTAAACCAGAGACAGAGTTGAAGGAAACAATTTACACAGAGGCAGTAATGGTTAAAAAAAGATAAAAGCATTTTGTGTTTTACATATGTCTTTCAGTAAAATCTATTTTTACTAAAAACAAAGAAGCATGAAAGAGTGAGTAAGATTTACAGTCAAAGGTAAAAATTAAAGAAGGTGACAGAGAAATCAGGTGAAAGATTTACTACAATTAAAAGACAAAGGAAAAAACACAGTGTGAGAGAAAAACCAACATAAAGATCAGAAAATCAGTGACAGATTTCAATTAGTTAGAAATATGTCACTACCTTTTAGCCTCCAGATATTTTATTTCCTAGAATAAATCCTAGTCAGTTGACACAATATTTTGTATTAGTTTTTGTATAAATACTTGATCCATTCGAAGTATTAAGGGTGTGGATTGCTGAACATTTCTATAGTTGCATTGATCTGAAACCTAAGGGTTTATTGTAACATTTTCAAGTCAGCAGACTAGACTGAGTAATAAAGGCATTGCATTATAGGATTCATGTCTTGGGCCAGTTCAGTGAAGTATATTTCATTTGCTAAATTGTTATCTTCTTAAGTATTTCACATACTTACATGTTTTCTAGTTTGGATGAAATAACTAGAATATTGATACAGAATTTGTTTAAGTACACTCTGTCTTAAACAATTATTCATTTTGATGTTTTCTTCTGATATCTAGAGTAGGGAATTCTTCATTTCTTCCTAGTCTCCATTGACTTCTTACATTTCCCTCATTATCTGGTTTGAGGAATCCTTAATTTCTCCTTGATCTCGATTGAAACCACTTCACCATCTAGCCTAAAAGATCTGAATTTACTCAGCTACCTTTCCCTAAGAACAATATCTTTAGAACTTGATTTAGTCATGTTTTCTTGATACTTTGACTCCACAGCCCAATGGTAAAAAGACATTCATCTATCTATCTAAATCAATGATTACACCACCAAATCAAATCAAAATCCAATCAAGCTTAAATAACTAGCCTAAAATTAATTAACTCAACAAAGTTAAATCATTAAGAGAGAGCCCTCTCTAAGCATTAGGAAGGCTAGATCCTGACCTCAAAAGTAGGTTAGTGGTTACCTCAGTGATTTATTTCTTTAACCTTGATAAATTACTGAGTGATAACACTATTATCAAGATTTATATGTCAAAAGGGGGTTTCCAATCATTTTGGGAAACAAATACCTGAACTAGGTCATCGATGTCTCTGTTTGATTTTTTATTTGTATATATATAGATAGTTAAATTTTGGTTTTTACAATGTTATCCTATCAATTTTGGGTTCTGTGATTTTAAAATGCACAGAAGGGTTTCATTGTTGTAACTATTATTTTATACAATTGTCTTTTTTAAATTCTTTAATCATTTGCAGTGCATGTAATAGTTTAATCTGTGATCCCATTTTCCCCAATTCATATTCTAAGAAGCCAAAAGTAAGGGACTGTCCATGGGTAGTAGGGCCCTCGACTCCACTCCAAGACTAACCCAACCATATGGCTACTTCCCGGTCTTACGGTTCACATGTAAACCCTGACTATTAAGTTTCCCCCTTCTCACGACGATGGCATATATTAGTTATATTGATTCGTAAATATAAACATTCTTTGTTATGGAATTCATTTTTGTTTAACGTATTTAGAGTGACTACACAGTCATAAAGTTTTTATATTATAAAGTTGGAACTTACAATATTTTTGTGTTGTAACTGGTGTCACATACGTACTATCAACACACACACATACACATTTCCCATCAACACAGAGTCGTGCAATATTGCTTAAATGAGTAGAAAGTTCATAGTTTTCTATGATTTGGTGTGCAAAATTATTATGTCCATACAGATTAAACAGAGTACTCTTTTTGGTTGATGCATACATTAGAGGTTGGAACCCCCTTTTCACACAGTATTTACTTCTCGTACAAACCGGATTTTTGAATAATTTTCAAGAGTATCAATTTTATAAATCCTTATCTGTAATTCCTGGTTGTCAGCTACAAGGCCACTGAAAATAGGATGTTCCTCCCAACCTATGAGAACCATATTCACTTATGGTGCTCCCCCCAGACCCAATCTCATACTCAGAAACATAAAAAAATCATCAAATTTTCCTTTAGACCACCTGGCCCTAAACATCTCCAATCAGAGGTGTTCAACGAGCTACACTAACCAACAAGCTCAAGAACTTACAGTGACTAATATGACATTATCCTTTACAACATCCTATCAAGGCTTGTAAACATTCCTTTTGTGCCTTAGGTTCCTCATACACATTTTGGCATTCCTCCCATCGAGAAGGTTTTCTTTCCACCAAGAGAGATTGGGTTGCTAACCACCAATCCAAAACTATCTTTAATTGTTTTTTAGTATGAAATATTTTCATACATCCTTTTTCCATAACTTGTAGTTGACCCCCTTTTGTTTAACATTAAAAATTGCAATTATATATATATATATATATATATATATATAGTATATATATATATAATACATCCATTTAATTATTCAGTGAAATCTTCATTCTAATTCTTACTGTAATAAATAAAGTAAAAGTAAATTATGAGAATTACCCTAGCAACTGAGTGGCATTACATATTTTGATTATTTATTTATTTATTTATTATTATGTTGTTTTAAGTTAAAAAAAAATTATGCTATTTTTTAATTTCCACATATTTAATGAAATATTTATTTTAAAGTGTTTTTAATTAAATTTATTTATTAGTGTGTTTTACTACTCACAATTGTATTGTCCTTCGTGCGATTAGAGTAGCTTGCATATTATTATAATTTAAGATTGCAGAAATGATTATTGATAACTTGTTTATCCTACGTTACCTTGTATACAAGACCAATGCCTCCCTCTCCTTGTTTATTACCATCATGAGATTTTTCAATAGCAGCTAGTATTGTTTCTAATATTAATTGTTTGATGTGCTTTCCTCGTCATTATCTATATATATATGAATTGCATTACATTATAGAAAACTAATGAGTATAATCGTTTTTAAGCTCGAATGGTCGATCAAATTCAAGCCTCGACCATCGGAAAAAAAAAAAAAGAGCTTTTTTGGGCTTTCCAACCTAATTACAAAATATATAATTCAGCTTGCTTTGTATGCTTTTGGAGATCCTATGATCATCCAGGATTTGGAAAAAAATGAGTATTGAACTTGGTAGGGCCATGGACAGTAACAAAATTGACACCGTTTGCAGATTGAGCTTGGTTCCCTTTTCCTCTATCAATTACATGCTTTTCAACATATCGTGTCAAAGACCAAAAAATGTTAGCTTAGAGGGCACCAAACCGAGAAGAAAAAGGAATCAAAATTCATGAGAATGTTTAACTCAAGGGGTCCTCTTCCAACAAGATCGACTTCTAAGGAGTACCACCAACAGGTGCATCGACTGAAGCAGGATGACTAGTGGAAGCGCCCCTAGTCTCTCGCTTGATGGTGGGTGTGTCATCTCCTCTCACCTGCATCATCGACATTCTCTTCTTGAGAAGTACATAATGTGGAGAATCTTTGGTGATGAAGCGCCTATGGTGGACTATACCCATGTAGACAGTGAAATTATCATTGAGCATTTCCAACTTGACTTCTAGGGTTTCAGTGGATGCAGTCTTCTCCTGCAAAAACAAGCCCATAGGTATTTTTCACTTCCACAAGATCTCTATGGTTTGACTATAGAGATTTTCCCTTGGTATGGTGAAGCCAGGGTCCAAAGTCCATGTGAATTGAGCATCAATATCCTTGTTGTTGGTTCGATGTCGAATTTCCCTTGCGATTCTCCAGCTCTTGGATGCGCTCTTAGACCTCTTAAGTTACAAAGCTATGGTAGTTGAGGGCAACCTACCTTGTTGCTGCTTCAGCTTGCATTCTCGGTTGCATGTTTGCCTTATTCAAGCATTGCTTGTTCCTTCCTTTGCATCCACTGGGGGAGGGGGCCGAGCTTTTCCTAGGGACCATGCTTTTGGGCAAAGGGATGGGGTGTTGCAGGCATGGGAAAAGAAAATGTTTGGAGGGAATTGACCAAGGGGCCATGAAAGCTGGAGGAGTAATGGTAAGGAGCATTGGGATATATATATATATAACCGTGGAGGGAGATTTATAATGAATTACCATGAGATAAGTTTGAGTAAGATAAAGAATAATTTGAATTATAGATAATTCTTATTTAATTATTAATTATATTAATAAAAAATAGTTCAATTATCTATTAGGATATATTTCATAGGCCATGTCAAAATTAAAAAGCATCATCAAAATTAATTAACTCATAAATTATTGTTATAATTATGATTATTATAATATAAGTTAAACATATATGCATGGAACAAGATTCTTAACCATAAAGATTTACCCCATCTTAATCTATAAATAAGATTTGTAATAATACAAGGTCTTATGGCATGCCCAAAAAAACAGAACCATATTAACTCACTTTTTATGACACTTGTTCATATGATATTTTTTTAGATAAATCAATTTAATTAAAAAGGCATAACTACTTTAGAAATAAATCTCAATCTTTGAATTGTGTATACTACTATGGATATTTTAGAATATTTAATGGAAGGTAAATCTCTACCATGGGCCTAGTAATTATTTATTTTGATAGGAATGTCTATATTAGAATAGGGCTGCCAAAATTTTAATTTAATTATAAATAATTATTAGGGGCATGGTAGGGATTTAATCTCCAAAGAATATTCTAGAATATTCTTAGTAGTATACACAAATCAAAGGCCTAGAGTAGTTATGCAATTTTTGCCATTTTAATTAAATTGGTTAATTGAAAAAAATATCATATGAACATTGAGTCATAGTTGGTTTTTCTAGTAGGTGGCATTGATAATTTATGGTCTTGACCCATGATATTGTAACAAAGCTTTTTTATAGATTAAGAATCTCCATGACAAAGTGGTGATGAATCTTCATGGTTAAGAATCATGTTACATAGTTTCTAAAAACGTATAATGTTTTACTTAGATATTAATTCTTTTTCTCATCAATAATAATAATTTTAAATAAAATTATAATTTAGCTCATTTTTATGATTTTTAAAATTTTAACAACCTTAGGTTGATGGTGAAGTGTTTTGATGGTTACTATGATTGATATCTATTGATATATACCAATGATTTAATTTATATGGTTTGCGCTAGTGATAATTATATTAAAATTGTGGAAACCCTATTCCAAAATAGAAACACCTATCAACATAATAAATTAAGTTTAATTTATATTTGTTTATTTAATAATCATCTCAATAAAGTTAATATGTGCCATAAATATTGAAAATGTTTGAAATATTTTTATGTTCATTTTTAAATACAAATTTAAATTATAAATATTATAAATTAATAAATAGTTAATTGTTACAATTATTTTATGATAATATATTGAATTTAATGAAAAATGAAAATGTAGTAGAAATAGTAAGCACAAATGCAGTAGTCTAAACAGACTATTTTTTTGGGCTGAAAATTATAGAAATTCCTGTAATATTTTGATAAAATCCAGCAGAAATTTTGGGTGCCCCAGAGGTTTTTGATGGTGTTGAATGAATTTCCACCATAAAAACAAAATTCAAATATTGTTATTGTTACATTTCTTGAAATTCTTTTACTCAGATTCCAGCCACTTTTAATAGTGCCAGAAATTCCTCCACCTCTATAAACAATACCCAGATGCCAATACATCATACAGTAAACACTGTTAAAAACAAACCTTGTTTCACATAAAATAACTCTACATTACAAATAAAAACATGTTGGATAATGCGATGGATAGACAACCTACAACATTAATCACTTAAATACAAACTAATCACTGAAAAGAATGGCTTATCTGCAAAGTTGGTGGCTGAGATAGTCTAGTATTACTGTAAATATGTTAACAGTTTTAAATTTTAAAATATTAATTGATTATAAAATGTTAATGTAATTTAAGTAAAAATAATATATTAATAAATTAATAATAATAATAATAATAAACAAGTAAATTATTGCTTTTTCATTGTAAAAGTAATATAATATTCAATAAACACAGTAAGACATGATTAGGTTGCTGCATAATATATAACATTTTCTTTTACTTATTTATCAATGAATCTATTTGAAGGCATACCACCAACTGCGATTCCATTTGCCATACGGGACCGGGGAATTGTCGGATTCTATTTCTTGTAACTGCTACTTTGTTCGTTTATAGCCATTTCCACTTTAATCATTTTATGTGAATCAATCACAACCTGTGTTGACTCTTAACTCTAACTTTGTGAATTCACAGCCTGCCATGACTCAGATGTTGATTTTGCATTACTTGTGACATACGTTGGCCTTCTCCTTTTTCCAACTAAATCACAGCTTGCAAGCCTTCGATTTTGATTATGATTGACGTTATATGTATGTTGATTTTACGTTGGCCTTATCCCTTTTTCCCTGCCATTCACAACGTGCCTTGACTCGGACTTTGATTCCCACATATCTTTTCTTCACTAATTGATTCTTGTTTCGGTTGCAAATTTCTGGATATTTCGGAAATATGCCAGAGATAAGTTGGAATATGTTTTTTAATGAATTGTGACTTTGAATTGAGATATTCCTTTAGTATTTTATCAAATTGTGATTTTGAATAGGAGTATAGTTTACAGGGATTTCTAGATATTTATGTAATATATATATATATAGTAGAGATAAATTTGAGATATTATTTTAGCATTGTGATTTTGAAGATGTAATATTCAATATGATTTGATTTTGCAAAGATGTATATCCTGTGTTGTATATCCTGTGTTGACTCTTAATCCCTTGCGGTGATTTTGCATTACTTAGATGCTGATTTTGCAACTTGTGACAGCATCGACTTTTGTCCTTTTCGCATCGACTTCTGTCCTTTTCTTTCCCTGTGATTCACAACGTGAGTTGACGTGGACTTTGGTTGCAAATTTCTAGATATTTCAGGAATATTTCAATGAATTGTGACTTTGAATAGGTAGTACAGTTTACAGGGATTTCTAGATATTTCTGCAATCTGCTTCAGAGGTAAGTTTGACTTTGAATAGGTAGTATAGTTTACAGAGATTTCTAGATATTTCTGCAATATACATTAGAGATAAGTTTGACTTTGAATAAGTAGTATAGTTTACAGGGATTTCTAGATATTCTGCAATCCACACTAGAGATAAGTTTGACTTTGAATAGGTTAGGTAGTATAGTTTATAGGAATTTCTAAATATTTCTGCAATATGCACTAGAGATAAGTTTGAGATATTTCTTTAGTATTCTATTGGATTGTGATTTTCAATAGATAATATAGTTTATATTGGTTATGGGTAGAAAAGTGATTAGATTTATCACATTTTTAAATGACAAAATATGTATAGTTAATCTGATAAGACTAAAGTAGTAATCTTTCTACTTTTGCTAAGTCATAACTTTTTAGTATATCTTCATTATTATTAGGTTTTCAACATTACTCTTTATATTACAATGGAAACTAAAACATTTTATCTTAAACCTTACCTAAATTATTTAAACATATTATAAATTCTTTATTATTTAAAGTAAGTATATATATATATATATAACAAGATTTAACGAATAATTATTTTAAATTTAACATGGTGTAAAGAGATTAATTAAAAATATTAATATCTTTCAAAATTAAAAAGAAATACCTTAAAATGCTAAAAATGTTTGTTTAACAATGATCTAATGAAATTAAGAAAATTATTTTTTATATTTTAATAGGGGTGGACATGAAAATCCTACTCACAATAGTTTTGATAACTTAAATGTTTTATATTATTATATGAAAGATACATTAAAAGAAATTTAAGTCTTTTTACTTTTACATATTTTACAATTTTATTTATTTTAAAATGCTTTTGGCTAAATAGAGTGTGGTTTTGGTTAAATCTCATTATTACTGGGTTTTACTATTCAAAGTTATATCTCCTATCTAGAGATAAAGTCATTAACTTTATGGAGTATACAAAAATCTAATTACTTTGTAATGTAGAGGTATCTCACTAGCATCTTAAAGTTTTTTTTTTTTTTACAAATTTTAGATTGAAAGAAATCACAATATCCCTGAATAGCAAAGTATTTGCGAGATTTTCACCTCGGAGTCTAATAGTATGAACAACTATTTTATATTTCAATGGTCTCATGTGGCAATTGGTGGGACATTCATTTACATCTTGTAAGTTTCACATTCTCTCGAAAAACTTATGGCTTATGAGGACAATGGATGTTTATCCCTCTTCCTTTGAGAGAAGTTTAACCTTCATTAATGGCTTATCAAAGGATAATTTCCCAAACTAACATGCACCATATTGATTAACTATTAGTTCTAGCCCTCTCACACTAGTAGACCTATTACTTTTAGTCATCTCAAACTTAGTAAAAAGAGGTCTTGTAGTCAACTTTGAAGCTCACAAGATATGCTTGCAAGTTTTGGTAGACTTAATAGTTACCATGGCCTCAAACCTATTAAGTGCTTCTTCAAAGCATCATGTCTTGGAAAGGGAACCTCCTTTTTCCCGAGCTTCTTAGTTGCTCCTCATCTCTTTGTGTTGATGCTTCCCAATTATTGTATTCTTCATTTTCGTTATTTTTCCTGTAAGATATACTTTCACTTTCCCCTTATGATCTTTACTTATTTTATTCATTGCAATCTCATGGTGAGACTTAAACCTTAACTGGATATTAATATCTAAAATTAAATTAAATATAAAGGTCATGGACACTGTCATGAAATCTAGTGATTCTCTACACCATCACCTTGGCAATAACTTTCCTTGTTTTAGTGAAGGATGGATCCAACATAAGGGAGTCTTCCTATTTGGACTTGGGACACCTAAGAGAAGATGCAATCAAGTATAAGGCCTTTCAAGTATCTACCCAATTCAATACCCAAGAGATGTATCAATCAAGTGAAGGATAAGGTGGCTACTCAAAGTAAATTCCAAATATAGGCTTCTATGTACATTGAAGTTCATTTAGGGGTTATTTAAGTTTTTATTCAAACAAAAATGATCTCCAAACACTACAAATATGAAAATTACTCAATGTTATTGCACACTCATGAAAGAAATATATGAAATTACAGCAATATTACAAGTTGCAATAGCAACACACTTTATTCCTTCAAACAAGTTATAAATAATTAGAAATTATTTATAAAATAATAGATAAACCAAGGTTTGTCTAAGTAACTTCAATTTAAAAATTAAACATCATATAACAAGAAAATATATAAAGACATCTAGCCCTAATTAGGTTGCAATAAAAGTTACCCAGATAAGTTATGACAATAAGTTGAACCTTTTTATGAAACACATGCACAATTACTAAGACGTCTGGGTTTATTTATAACTTAAATAAAATCTAGTTTTACTTATAGCTCAAAATATAAGTTTTTATAAAGCCCTCAGATTCACCCTAAAGCAAAAAATTGAAGGAAAATTGTTTAGTTTTAGATTAACTATATCGGAGGAGACTAGTTCCTAATATATTTCTTAGGTTTGTGAGGTCAACTAAGGACTCCTTTGAGAGAATATAAGTTTACCTAGGGTGATATCTACAATTTTCCATTACAAGACTTAAAAAATTCACCTAACACCTTACAAACCGCAAGAAACTTCAAGGGAAGATACATCACTAGTAATCTTCAAATGATTTGAAAGAAGGTATCTTTCATGGAACTCTACGAAGATAAAGAACCACCACCATTAGAGAAGTATAATTACACTTTTATTAATCCATAAAAAATCTAACAAGATTAAGTGAGACTGATCAGTGAACTGCTATGGATATTCCACTGGACATTTCGTCACAACAACTTTTCTAAAATTATACTTAAAAAAATTCCAAGATCTACACTATTACAGTTTTATATCTCTTTAGATTTATAGATATGTATATCATTGTTAATAACATATGCATGTGAATGAAAATTATTATGCATAAACTAGATAACAGTGAAATAAAATCTCATAGTCACATTTGACACAAGATATAACCCGAGAAACCCTTTTAGGTGAAAAACCCAATTGGATGATGAGGTCACTATGCTCTCTTTCTTGAATAAAAATGTGTGTGAGTACAAAGAGGTATGGCCTATGGCTACTACAATGCACAAATCCTCTCTTTGTGATTTATCTCTATCCCTCGTCTATTTTTTTCTGATATATGGAACAAATGCACTCAAAATAATGGAACCCATTTTCCTCCTAGTGGCTTGGTTATGACATAGCCCAATAGCCTACTAGTGGTTAGGTTTGACTACCTCAACTCTTAACTAGAGTTAAAATATAGAATCAGTTGTCAATGCTACAACACCCTCCAAAATTTTACTACATTCAAATTTTGGAGCCTTCTTTACCATCGTATCTAGTGTCGCCTTGGTCATCAAATGTCGTTTCAAGCATTCTTGACCATCCCTATGATCCAGAATTATGTAGGAATGAAAAAAATACATAGATACCCATATACACAGAGATCCAACAAAACTGAGCTTCATTTTAAGAATATCAAAGAACTGAAATATGCTTACATAGATAAATAAAAATAAACTAGCTTGGGCAATGGTAGCTTATTTGTCAGGCCAAGAGGTAACTCCTCAAATCAATTGTGTTTATTCATTATGATTCCTCATTGTTATATACACAAGGGAGTGAATCTTGGGTTTCATCTCCCGATGACTTCATTTTCCATTATTTACTATTTACATTATTTACAATTGTTCACCTAATCCACATGATTAGGTGTCAACCTTCCCCACCTTAATCTGAAGGGATGTTGGTGAGTCCAAGCATTGTTTTGAATCTTTCAAGCTTTTCTCTTCCAAGCACTTTCGTGAAGATGTCTGCAATCTTCTCATTAGTCGAACAATGGTGTAGATCGATTGTCTTGGCCTCAACATGATGTTCAATCATATGGTATTTTCTATTTATGTGCTTCGTTTGATCATGGAACTTGGGATTATTGGCCAACTTTATTGCAAAGGTGTTGTCAATCATGATTGGAGTTTAATGTACTTTTTTTACCTGCAAATCTTCCATAATTTTCCTGAGCCACACAATTTCTTTTGTTACCTCAACTGCTGCCACTTATTCTGCCTCTGTTGTGGAATCTACTGGAATTGATTGTTTGTGTAATCTCCAGGAGACAGCTCCTGATCCAAGACTCATAGCATAACCAAAAGTAGATACCCAGTTTCTTTGTCTCCATCAAAGTGTGTATCAGAGTATCCAATCAAGCTGAAGTCACCCACCTATGTATGCTTGGGTCCAAAGTCTTGAGTTCCCTTCAATTACTTTAGAACTCTTTTTGTGGCAGACCAATGTCCCTCGCAAGGCTTTTGCATAAACCGAGAGAAGATTCCAACAAAAAATGAAAATGTCTGGTCTGTTAGTAGTCAGGTAGTTGAGACTTCCTACAAGCTATCTATACTTTGTTGCATCCTCAAATTATTTTCCTTTAATGGATATGAGAATTAAGTTTTGTTCCACTGGAGTAGTCAGATGATTTCACTCAACCATTCCAAACCTATTCAACAGATCTCCAATGTACTTCTTTTGAGAGAGGAATATGAACTTCGGATGTTGAGTTACTTCAATACCAAGATAGTAGTGAATGTACCCCAAGTCAGTCATTTCAAAGCCTTTCCTCAATTCATTCTTTATGGATGCCATGTAGCTCTCATTGTTCCCTATCATCAAAAGATCATCTACATATACCACAATATATACAATTATTTTGCCAACTTTCTTGACAAAAAAAGTTGCATCATCAAGATCATAATGTTTGAAGTTGATATTCATAATATGCTCAATTAAATTTTCATACGTTCGTGGTGGTTGCTTGAGGCCATACAAGGATTTCACAAGTTTGCATATTTTATGTTCATGTCCTTTCGTAGAAAATCCTCTAGGCTAGGACATAAAAACATTCTATTTTAGATCTCCATTCAAGAAATCAGTTTTTACATCCATTTGATGGACTTTCCAACCGTTTTGAGCTACTAGGGCAAAGAGTGTCTGGATGGTAGCCCATTTTGTTGTGGGGGAAAAAGTTTCCTCACAATCGACCCCTTCCTTCTGTACAAAACCTTTTTCCACAAGCTTGGCTTTGTGCTTGTGAAGTGAACCATCAGCTTTATACTTGTTCTTGTAGATCCACTTGCAACCAATTGGTTTGGTTCCCAATGGAGGATCAACCATCTTCGAAGGGCCATTATTTATCAAGGCATCATACTCCTTTTGCATCACTTCTTTCCATTTATCATGAGAATTGAATTCTTTGAAGGAATTTGATTCAAATATGTAGACAAATTCAATTCAAAATCATAAGAAACATCCATATCAACAGGTGAATCAAAATCATCTACATCACCTCCATTTTTCCTAGTTGAATTTATTGTTCATGTCTTTCCAACCTCATTAGGGGGGACCTTTCTGATATGGTCCAGGCTACTCAACTGATTGAGTTTGGACTCAATCAAGATTGAGTCTCCCAATTCTGTCAATCACATCACTTGAAGTATCATCATCAGTTGGAGTTTCATGTGGAGGAGAGAGTGCTTTAGAAGAAGATTCCATAGATTGATCTAGTATAGGAATCCCCCCTTCAAGATGTGGAATTTGATTATCAAATTCTTGAAATGATTTTTCTTTCTAAATCTATCCAAATGATCAAGTTGCCCCTCAACAACATTGTCATCTTTGGAAGATTCAAGAAAGATTACATCTCTGAATACAAATTTTTTTTTATTAACTTCATCATAAAGATGGTATCCTTTGGAGGTATTTGAATACCCCAAGAAGATACACCTACGACTCCTTGCACCATGTTTGTTTCTATGTACTTTTTGTATCAAGGCATAATAGTTGGAACCAAAGACCCTGAGATGCTTTACCGAAGGAATGTGGCCATACCACATTTCATAAGGAGTCTTATTTCTAATAGCATTATATGGACATATATTCTTTAGATATACAACACATAGTACTGCATAAATCCAAAACATCAATTTTACATTCTTGAAAGACATCATCGGAGGTATCATGTTTAAGATTGTCTTATTCATTCTTTCAACTACTCCATTATGTTGGGGATTATAAGGCACAATTGTTTTATGTTTGATCCCATGTTGGCGAAGATAGTTTTCAAATTCATTTGAAGTGTATTATTTTCCATTATCAGTTTGAATAGAGCTAATATGGGATTATGCATCATTTTCAATCCATGCATGAAAGTTCTTGAATGTTTGAAAAGCATCAGATTTTTTATTCAATAAATAAACCCAACATTCTGGTCTAGTCATCCATAGATGTCATCATATATTTATTTCCATTTGTAGAAGGAACAAGCATTGGACCACATAAATCTAAATGAATGAGTTCAATTTTTCTATGTGCTCTGGAATGTGAATCATGAAAATAATGTTTGCTATACTTTCCTAGAATGCAAGCATCACATTTCTTAACTTTACTAGGAATTGTAGGAAAACCAGTAACACCATTTTTCTTCAACAAGCAAAGGTTGTCATAGTTTAAGTTTCCAAATATAGCATGCCATAGTAGACTTGATGGAAATGTATCTTCATCATAATGAGAATTATATGAGACATTTTGTGCACAAACAGAGGTACCTTGCAGCTTGATAAGCCTTTCTTCTTCTATCCCTATCATGATAAGTGAGTGATATGATGCTTTTCTCACCTCAACCTTGCCATTAAACATATGAATGGAGTGTCCTTGCTGGAGGATGTGGACCAAGGACAACAAGTTTCTCCTCAGCTGTGGGAGATATAAAACATCATGCAGACGGAAGTCTGGATGACCAAGCAATTTGAGCCTGATTGTGCCAAGCCCTAATGGCTTGAGTTTTGATTTGTTTGCAAAGTATACTATTCCATCAACATTGTTAGTAAATTAGTCAAAAAAATCTCTTCTAAAAGTCATGTGGCAAGTTTCTCCTAAATCAAACAACCAATCATTTTTCCAAGAAGCAAGTGAAGCACTAAACAAGTCTTAATTTACTCCAATATTACAATGTGCCACAACATAGTGGGTGGATTCAGGTGCTTTAACTTTACCTTTTGCATTCGTTTTACCTTTGGGTTGATTTATTTCTTGCTCAATTCTATCCCAAGGCAACTTGCATGTGGATGCATCATGTGATCCATCTCTATTGTAACGTATGCAATGCAAATAAGGCTTTTCTCCTTGAGAGTGTCTTGCCCCCTGTTATAGACATACTTGGGCACTGCAACCCCAATCATATATGTCAATAAACCAAGGGATCTTTAACCCCTAAAAGTGCTGTTTCATACCCTAAAGGATCATGGTCAACTGATTACATCATTTCCCAGAAGTTCCACCTAAAAAACTACTCAGAATTGGCCAAAACTAGACCATACTGATTGCTCCATGTTCAAGGTGCAATGCATACTGGTTGCTACACTAGCTAGGTGCGATGCATAGTAAAAGAGACTTCTGTGGGGTGTGATGTGCGAGAAGAGACAAATGGCAAAGACAATTTTCTAAGTGGATGCTCATGGAATCTTCTAGAAACTTCTCCTATGACACTTGCCTCTCTGAATTCACCCAAGGATAAGTAAGAGATCAAAGAAATTTCCAAGTGGAACCAAGAACTATCAGTGGAATGACACTAATCAAAAACCCAGAGCTGACTCACCCCCTTGCAAGGCATCTATATATGGATCCCTCATCTGAGAGATCTAGAGGCGGGAATTTTGTAATTTGTAAGGAAGTGTTGTTTGTTTCTCTTTGAGAAGGAACATTGTATTGTTGGGTGATCTGGTTTTTCATGAGGTGAAGAGGGCTTTGATGCTGGGAGGATGATGCTGGATTAGACAGCTGGGTTGTAATCCTCTCTTCTACTATTAATAAAGTTATTTGAGCTTTCCTCCATATAATCGTGTATTTGTGAATCTCGTTTATTTGTGAATGCAATTGTATGGTTAATGTATTTCTGATTTTGCATTGTTTATGGTATTATAGATCTCAATACTTTGATGGTGTTTTGTTACTTTTCCTCTACAGGTATTCTCTAAAGTAGGACAAGTAGGAGGAAAGTGGCAAGCTCTATTAAGGGAGAGAGGAAACAAGCAAGGAGCCAAGTGAAAGATCCAGATTGGTGCTCTTTGCTTCTCTCTTATCTATCATACATAAAGGAAATCACAAGTTACTTTGATTGCTTGTTTCTAAGATAGCTACCCATCTTAGTGGGACTAGCAGATTGAAAAGACACTAGCTTTCCTGGGAACAAAATGGTGAATCCACTGGGGAGCGATTAGTTTGTTTGTTTGTTATTGTTGTTTGCTTTATAAACTATAGACGAAGCCTGAAGTTAAGCCATCTAGCCTTCGAACTGCTCTTGCTATGCAAGTGCAAAGTAGAACAACGTTGCTTCAGTCAATCTCCGGGTTGGTTTATGAACTCAACATCTGACTTTCGAACATCTTAAGTGCCCTGGTGGTAGCTCAATAACCCCTAAGATCATACCCCTATACTTTTTTTTTACTGTCTATCATAGCTTGGCTGAAATAACTGAACTTAGCTGCAAATTTTGAGCAAAAACCAAACTTAGCTTCATTCCCTAGCCCATTGCACTGCCCGTAACTGACAGCCTGTATGCATCGCACCTCCCATGTGTTGCAGGTGAGATGCATCCCTGTTTCCCTTAAGGATAGGTGCGATGATTGAATGATACTATTTTCCTCTTTAGAATTTGGGTTTCTTCTCCTTGTTTTCAGCTTTATTCAGTAGTTTTGCTACTTATGATCAGTATCTTGTTATTGAAGCCTTCTTCCTTTACATTATTCAACCTCCATTGATAAGGATTTGTGAATGTTTTTTATGTATTTTTCATCATTTATAGTCCTCCTTTGTCAAGAGTAGCTAAATCGAACTGTCATTTTTTGATTCAAAAGTGTCATAACTATCACTTTGATTCAAGAAGAAGAGTGTTGTGAAGTCTTCCTCTTCTAGATAGTTGATTGTAATTTTGTCATTGTATTTGATTTGAATTGTCAATATTTGAAGTGTCAAAGGTAGTTTTCCATTCAAAATCGAAAGTGTCATTTTAGTCTTCCTTTCATTTTGAAAAGAAATTTTTGAAGTGTCGCTTTGAAGAAAATAGTTCAGATCTGTACTTATTTTTCCTTTTTGGCATTCTCACATTAAGGAAATGGAAAAACAAATACATGCGTGTGCATTTGCATTTAGACTGCATGTGGAAAATGATTTAGGAAAAGTGCATTTAGTGTGTGCTCTCTACTCTCTGTTGAAATATTCGTACTCTTCTTTCCTTAGTAGTTAGGATTTTCATTGCTAAAAGAAAACAAACGACTGTTTATCATTTTAGATTGCATATTTAGGAATTTTACATCTACATCACGTGGTGAACCTTCAAAGACAAACTTCTAAAAAATATCAACTCTAAAATAAACCTCAATGAACATATAAACACTTTGGAACTTAACGCAACACATCTAAAAGTCTAGGCTAGAGACGTGTTTCAGCATCATAAAACCTGGTAACTATCGTTTTCATTGAAGGTTGGGTGATTCCTCCTCTTTGATACGACAAGTGCCAATATAGACTTGTGCTCCCTGTACCGTCAAGTATATATTAGGAGACCACAATAGGTTGATATCCTTTATCCTTAGGAAGTCATGTCTATCGCCCTATCGATCTCAATGCACTAAACACAGTGTTTTGGAAGATTCACTGCCGTACGTAAAATCCTTGGTAATTTCTCTTTAATTTACCACCAAGGTGTATATTGCAGTTTTGTGATTGGTTTGTTAATCCCTCTGTCTAGATTTCCAGAGTAGTCACTTTCATTCCTTTTTAACTCCTTAAAAGAAAAGGTCCATCTGAGCACTTGTCACTTCAGGCTCATTAAAAATTGAAGACGAGTAGAGTCACTTTTAGCTTTTTCTCGATTCTTAGAAATTGAAAAAGAAAAGTTGTGTCAAAGTGTCATAAATTTTATTTAATTCAGAATAACATCCTTGTTCCTTCGTTGATCTTAGGTTGAGGTAATGGAGTCCACCAACCAAGGAATTCCCCTTGGGGGGAATCCTAGTCCTTTCTCTTCTTGGGGAGATATTGGTGCTCCATATATGGCCACATTGTCCCTTCCAGGAATCACAATTGGCCTGCCAGTATGGCTATTCTCAACCTCTATCATTCAAAACATGGTAATTCCTCAGAAATTGAATCAGCAACCAAATGATACTGAAGTTGTCCCTTCACCTTCTACTTCGTTTGTTTCTCCCGCTCCTTCTTCCTCTTCACTTGGTGAAACTAGTGATACTAAAAACCAAGTAACCAAGAAGAAGAAGAAAGGGAAGGAGAAGAAGAAGAAGAAGTCAGTCAAGCAAGGGGGCAACCATGCATCATCTAGTGAAAATCTGCACACCGAACCTTCCAAACTCAAATCTCCATGCATAATTTGCAAAGGAAACCACTTTCATCGAGATTGTCCTTGCATTCTGTGGATCTTGAGAGAATGGTCTCCCCGTTTGCACCGTCTGGTGTCATCAACCTCTATTGATCATGTTGATAGCACCCCGTCAACTAGTGAAAATGAAGTCAATGGACAAAAAGGAAAGTTTAGATTTCCATGTAGATTGTGTGAAGGTGATCATGCCCTCCACCATTGTCCTTTTCTGGATGAAGCCAAAAGTGTCTTAGATAACCCTCCTGCTTCACCACAGTGATTTACGCCTAGATACAAGAAACTCTTGCCAAGTCCATTGCTAGTTGAAAATCCAACTAACATAACTCAATTGTCAGTCGAAACGCCTATCGTTGAAAGTAAACCTTTTGTGTCCATACCAGACCAAAGTCAACAATTCCATATAGCAATCGACCCAGTCTTGCCTTCAGAAGGTCTACCTTCAGATGATACAATTTCCAAAGAGAATGAGAACGACACTATTCAAATTTTTTTTGTTAATACAGAGTCTGATGAGCATGGGGGCAATCCACCCGATCCTTTACAATAGGAGGAAAATTCCCTAGTTTAGGAGGTTCATCTAGCCATTTATCCAGTACCTCCTCGGAGCAGTCTAGTCGTTTCCTTCGATTGGAATCAACTAGCGAGACCTCGCCTTCCATCTAATGTATCATTCCAAATCATAGTACAAGTGTACAAAATGATCGTGTCTGGCACCATCATAGATGAAGGGGCTTTAGTGAGTATCCTTTCCTAAACTACTTGGAAAGCACTTGGTTCGCCATCGCTTCTCCTTGAGAATCAAAATTTGTCAAGCTTTAACAAAGGAACCAGTCGACCATTAGTGATCCTTCCAAAATTACCCATAACTTTGAAAAGGAAAATCATTCATTTGAACGTGACGGTAGTCCAAGGGCCACTAGTTTACAATCTAATCCTTAGGTGTGACTATGTTTAAAGCATGGAAGCTATTGTTTCCACACTCTTTCGAGTAATGTGTTTCCCGCATGAAGGCAGAATGGTACAACTTATCGACTAGCTTTCATTTCCTAGATCAAACATAGCTACAAGTAAAACATCATCCCAAAATGGTCTCTTCATGTCAAAAATGTCTCTGCAACCTTCATTTCATCCACCTAATTACCATGAGTATTTTAGTGAATGTAAGGAAGTCTAGGGCGCATGCACCCTGGTCTGCGTTGGCAGGTGAACCCAGCTGAAAAGATAGATTTCCTCGTAGGATATATGATTGATTTGAAACTCCATTTCCTTATAGGATTTGAGTATCAATCTGAAACTCGAAGGTTATGTGATTGGAAGCTCATACCATTCACCTTTGTCTATTTTGATGGAAAAAGCCAAGGAAGTTTTTTGTCTGCTCTGCGGATGAAACAATCTTGCTTAAATGCAAGGACTTCCATACGGTGACTTGGAAACTCTACTTTTCTTTATACATGTGGGCATGAAACCCTTTTTATGCAAGCAAAAGACGACCAATTAGGTTAGCTTTGTAACAGTTTTAGTTTATCTTTTTTGCTTAGGTTAGTGTCAACTTCTTAGGTTAGGTGAATGGTCTGATCCACCATTCACTTTTGTCGGCAATGCGCAGACAAGGCAAACGAAGGATTTTTCCTCGGATGAGGACAAAACCATCCTACCTAACTTCAATAGTTCCTTAGCTTTTAGTGTAGTTAGCTCAGTAGTTTGGTCGTTTCTAACCTGCATGAAAAAGGCAATGAGAAAAGTTTCGCATGGTGTAAGCTCATTAAAAGGCTGAACCTACAAACAAGAGACATCTTTAAACAATTGGCACGAGCAATGTTTTCGCAAAGTTCAAGCTCGTTAAAAAATAGACCTAGCACTAAGCACATGTTGGAACAAGGTTCAAGCTCATTAAAAAATAAACCCGCCTTCAATAAACGATCTTTTTGATTGCCTTGTTCTCAGCCTTTTGGGCCTTGGTTGTGTTCTTCCACCACCTTCATTCTTTTGGTCGATCATACGCTTCCACTTGATTGTTTACCCTTTTGAGGAACAACTGTGACAAGTGATTCTGTTAGCCACCCTTTTCACTGCCATGTTTTGAAAAGTTCCAAACTTACCTGGAACTAGCTGCTACCCGAAAACATCACTTGTTCCTCAAAAACGAGTTTCCTTTAAGCTCTTTTTAGACTCATTAAATATGAAAAGATTGTCGAGCTATTAGCCTTTCCAGCTCATTAAAGTAAAGAGAAGCGCCATCCCTCCTATACACTTTAATCTTTTAGAACCTGAGGGATTATCAAACAAAAGGATCGAGCACTTTTCTTTTCAGCTTGTTAAAACGATCGAAAAGTCATCCCTTTCGTATTATTTTATACTTTTTCAGACTTAAGGGATTATGCTACAAAAAAGGAATGTTGGAGTTTCCTTTTCATCTCTTTTCAAACTCTCTAAACATGAAAAGGACCGAGTTATCTTTGTAGTTAAACTTGTTATAACAATAGCGAAAAACTTGTCCACCCGGACAAGAACAAGTTTCATTGTTGCTAGGCTCGCTAAAACATAGTCACAGGTTTGCCTGAAGGGAAAATTATAGAACAAGCATATGTTATCCTCCTCAAGCTTGACAAAAATAAAGAGGTACTGGTCAGCAATGATTAGGGAAAAAAGGGAAGAAAACTCGAAGAACTTTATTGGTAGCAGGTCGCTATTGAACATGACACTTTCACTCCATCACCATGATTGAGTCAGGTTGGGTTATTCCGTTCACCGGTCATATCACCATTAGTCCTCCGTACCATCCATCTTTCGGGGTTAATGCTACCAATCCATTTCAGTGTCACCGACATGTTCAAGAAAAGTCATTCAGAGAATTCACCACCCAGCTAACGCCTCATCCACTGCAATACCTTCACCCTCCATTTTTCATGACCGCCATTCCTAAACCTTGTATCATTAGATCGTTTTCACCTCCACAAAATCATTTTCTTCGTTTTGTGTCGTAGCTATGGGATACATCAAGGCCCTCCTACGATGAGTCACTTTTTATCGACATCAGTTCATTATCCAAGAAGTTGACTTAGAAGTAACCCTTTCAGTTCTTTGAAGCTTGCATGCCTCAATGGCAAGTTTCTCACTTCCAGCGAGAGGTTTACATCAATGGCCTTCGACCGAAAAATTTTGCGTGGTGTTTGAAATTGACTGACATATTTACACCACGTGAATTGTACTGTAGTACCTTGAGGCTCGTTATCATTATAAATGATTCCTCTCATGCCTGTTAATAGCTTACATCATTGGCTAGTAATCAGGTGATGTCTTTCCATGTTCAACTTCAGAACATCTTTTCACATGGATTGACTTGTACATCAGGTGAATATTGAATGAGTTTGAAGACATTGGATCTAGTTTCATCCATCTGGGCTATGATATATTCAGGAAAATAAAGACATCAAATGTACACAGAAGCTGCACAGATGATCATCCAAGCTAAGGGATGATGACTCCACAAATAAAGAATCACCAGTTCGCAACCACAGACGATTATCTATTCCATGTACATGAAAATGAATTTATAAAAGTTGAGCATGGGAATGCCCGCCTCAGCTAGATCATGAAAATAATATGATGATCATGTATTGTATTGTATCTTATTACAGGTCACCTTCCAGTTCGAATACCTCGGATCCTCATGATAAAGCATTTCACCCGACATGAGAAGATTTACAACCTCATGCTTTAGGGGGCAACTGTTATAGACATATTTGGTCACTGCAACCCCAATCATATATGTCAATAAACCAAGGGCTCTTTAACCCCTAAAAGTGTTGTTTCATACCCTAAAGTATCATGGTCCACTGATTACATCATTCCCCAGAAGTTCCACCTGAAAAAGAACTCAGAACTAGCCAAAACTGGACCATACTGAATGCTCCATGGTCAAAGTGTGATGCATACTGGTTGCTACACTAGCTAGGTGCGATGCATACTAAAAGAGCCTTCTGTGGGGTGTGATGAGCGAGAAGAGACAAATGGCAGACACAGTTTGCTAAGTGGATGCTCATGGAATCTTCTAGAAACTTCTCTGAATTCGCCTAAGGATGAGTAAGAGATCAAAGAAATCTCCAAGTGGAACCAAGAACTATAGGTGGAATGACACTAAGCAAAAACCCAGAGCTAACTCACCCCCCTACAAGACATCTATATATGGATCCCTCATCCAAGAGATCTAGAGGCAAGAATTATGTAATTTGTAAGTGATGTTGGTTTCTCTTTGAGAAGGAACATTGTATTTTTGGGTGATCTTGCTTTTCATGAGGTGAAGAGGGCTTTGATGCTGGGAGGATGATGCTAGATCAGACAGCTGGGTTGTAATCCTCTCTTCTACTATTAATAAAGTTATTTGAGTTTTCCTCCATATAATCGTGTATTTGTGAATCTCGTTTATTTGTGAATGTAATTGTATGGTCAATGTATTTTTGATTCTGCATTGTTTATGATATTATAGATCTCGATGCTTTGATGTTGTTTTGTTGCTTTGCCTCTACAGGTATTCTCTAAAGCAGGACAAGTAGGAGAAAAGTGGCAAGCTCTATCAAGGGAGAGAGGAAACAAGCAAGGAGCCAAGCGAAAGATCCAGGTTGGTGCTCTTTTCTTTTCTCTTATCTATCATACATAAAGGAAATCACAAGTTACTTTTATTATTTGTTTCTAAGATAGCTACCTATCTTAGTGGGACTAGCAGATTGAAAAGACACTAGTTTTCCTAGAAACAGCCCCCTACCTCTGAAATTTCTTCTTCCTCTTCCTCTTC
>APFE030787148.1:0-11060 GCA_000404065.3 Pinus taeda
GCTGGTCACTGTAAGATTACAATCTTCATTAGGAGTTATTTCCATGGTCATATAATATGATGCCATTTGATGCTATTGGTTAGATTACATATATATGGAGTATCGATTCCATATTAACTATGCATCAGTGCCAAAATATGTCGCAGAGAAGCGATGTAGATTGATGCCATTCATTCAAACTGACTTTGTTGTAGAGGAACATGTCAATCGACCTGTGTGTTAATGTTATACATAATGCACAGGAACAAAGTCTTGTACATCGTGACCATATGAACTATGTAGAGCCAAAGACACATCTATATATATACAGAGGACAGTGAGACACATATGTGCAGTGAAGCCTACCAGGTCATAGAGGAACAATGTCTCTATGTCAATGTGATCATTGATGAATGAATGAACAGTGTACAATGTAGTATACAAGAGATGGGAGACTGTAACTGAGAGCAATAAAAAGGTCCCTTAAGAACAATGAATATTTAGAGCGAGAGACATCCTGTGGTGAGAGTCATGTAAAAAAAACTACAAACTTTGTAACCAGAGTCATTACATCAGAGGGAACAACACATCAATACTATCATTACTGAGACAATCCATCATTTAACTGGAACAAAATCATACATATCTTCATGAGGGAACACATTCTTACAGTCCACACAATCAATTGAAATGTTTGCTTCTGTTTCAAGAATAGAATCAATTATCCCTGAACAAGGGAACATATCATTATTATCTTGAAGCTTCGCTCGTTTAATTTGTTCTAGAATTATTGCAGCAAATCATTAGTAGCTGGGTTGTGTCTCTTCAGCTCCGTTCTATATAGATTGTTCTTCCTGGTCATCCTCTTTTCCCTCAATTTTGTTAGGGGCAATGAATCCCTCATGTTTTCCATGGCTGTCCATATCAAACAATTTTTTTTTAATTGGACTTGCATCAGTTATGCCATCAACAATACTAATGCTTTCTTGATATGCTTCATCTTCAACTGCATTTTCTTCTAGAGCTACATTGTAAGATCCACGTTCTACTTAATCACCATCTGTTAAGGGAATCTGAACATTCTTGGTGATATGCTCAACTACATCTTCCTCGTTTTGAGGAGTTGAACCATACAACTCATTGAGGTTATAAAACTCATTTCCATTGTCTGAAAAGTTGTCTTGATGCACTTCATCCTTTGAAGCTTGAATGTTCTCATATGTTCCTTGAAGTTCGTTGGACATATCTACCTATTCAGGATTTCTCACTTTCATGCAAACCGCATCAGGAGAGCCATCATTTTGCTTGTGAAATATAGTTTCTTCAACATCCTGAGTTTCAGCCATTGAAGTAAGTTCATAATGCTCCTTTCTTTGATATACAGAGTCATGAAATCCTTCGCTAGTTTTGGGATCACTCAATTCATCTTCTTGAGCTTCACCATTAACCAGTGAGATGTGACTTTGCTGAACATCATTTAGAACTAAAAGCTCCTCCTCACTGCATTCCCCAGGTGCTTGACCTTCACTATATGATGCCAGCTGTGACAGATTTTCTAGAGACAAAGTCTAAAGAACCAACCAGTAACTATGTCTAATGGGAGGCAAAAGGTTCCAAGGTATTTTCCAATGTTAACGGATACAATAAATGTCTCAGATAATCACAAATTTCTTCGGTTAGAAGTGGCTAGCTAACAAAATGTCTACAATTCCTCTGCCCTAGGATAAAATAATGCTAATCTGGCAATAGAGAGTTAGGGCTCATAATAATCCATTCATTAACAATACTGAAAAATAACCCTACGCACAAAAAGTTTAGGGGATTCCATCCGTTGTTCACATAATGTGTATAAACAGCGCGGACAATGTCAAAGTTGGTGAGGGTAAGTTCAGACGGATCAACTAACCTCTGTGTTGCGTCTTTATAAGCCGCATAGATTTGTCGCACTGCCTCCCTGACCCGCGAACTTTCTCTCTCTTGCCACCAATAGCTTCAATTTATGGAAGATCTGGTATTGCTGGCCCTTTTTCGTTCCCACCGCATCTTTTTCTGTTTTTGGTTGTCCTCCCAAGTCCCCTCCTTCCATATTTTTTCCTATTCCAAATCGGGGTTTTCCCAGAGCGAATGTTCTATGGTCAGCATATTGAAGATGGAGCGAGATCCATAGGTTCCAGCGCTGGCCCTTTTTCATTCCCACCACGTTTTTTCTGGTTATCCTCCCAATTCCCCTCATTCCACCTTTTTTCCTATTCGAAATCGAGGTTTTCTGGAGCGAATCGGGGTTGTCTGGTGTGAATGATCATAGATCAGCGCATCGAACATGGGAGTGAGATCCATAGCTTCCAGCACTGGTTTTTTTTTCGTTTCCATCGCCTTTGGTTTTCTGGAGCGAATCGTGGTTTTCACAGCCCATTGAACATGGCAATGAGGTCCATAGGTTCTAGCATTGTTAGGGGAGGCCAAAAAACAATAATCTATTTATATGGATTTGGTGCTTCCTACCAGTTGGGGCTAACAAAGCACATTATGGAGGTCACACTTCCTAGGGTGCTTACTAAAAACATGATGCAATCCAAGTGGTGACATTTGATCTACATACTAACAAATGTGATTTATACCCTTTAAGGGTTTCTGCGTAAAGATATGTGTATGCTACTTGTAACACGCCTCCCTTGTGTACTAAATTATTGTAAACCTAAGCTAAGTTAAATCTACGTGTGATATCCTTCCTTGGGTTTTAAATGTTGTAAACCTAAGTGAAGGAAATATAGGTGATATGTAATATGAAAAGAAAATGTGTTGTTAAATAAATTAATAAAATAAATCACTTGGAGGGTGGAGTACCAAGCGAGAGAAGATGCTTGCTAAATCCCATGAGGAATGGGATAGGGATGAATCTTTTAAGACAATATTATAGATGTGATTCTACATAAGCTTGGATGGATTCATATCCATTGGATGGATGGGAGATAAATATCCATCAGATATAAAATATTTGCGGGAGAGAAAGGCAAGATTTTATGTGGAAAAGAGTGGTGGGAGATAAAGATGAGATTTGCCAGAAAATACCTAGGAAAATGGAAAAATCCATAAAGCAAGATGCCGTTAATGGTAACTAAATCATGAAAGAGGGTATTAAATACCCAGTGCATCGATCAATTGAGGACAATTGATCCTTGGCAAGATCTTCGGCTAGGAGCCGATAAAATATATAATTTACTATGTATATAACATGTTATTATATGGTCCTTATAAAATAAGGATCTCAAATTGATTAAATTATGGTATAACTGTGCATAGTGACTTATGCATGATGGGAGTGTGGAAGCATTGACATTCAAATCCACTCCATATAAAATATTATGATGATTTTAAATCACATAAAGACCGATGGGGTTTATGGATAAATAGGAGAGTGGTCCTTATCCAATGAGGATTTAATGATGTTATCATTCTTTCATCATTTGAAGTGAAGAAACTAGTCTAGTAAGGCTCCAAGATTCATGTACTAAATCTGAAGTATGTTCTACCAGAATTGGTCAACAATAAAAAGGATCGGTGGAACTAATTTGTTGAATAACATTTCTCTTACGTGTATAAAAATGTGGTATGATTTCGATGGCGTATTTATCCCTCTAGCCCCCTTCCTCATATTATGTTGTTGACTAACTTAGGACTTTTGGTGTTTCAAACTCCAAATTATGACCTCCTGCAAAAGTTTTTCATGTGCTCGTCTTAGTGCTCGAAGGCAAAAATTGCCGTGATATTGGACTGATTTGGTACTTAGCTTAAATATCGGGTGAAACATGGGGAGTCTCCATTAATGGAGAACCAATGTTCTTTTGAACCTAGATTCTGACAAGCCCACAGGAAGATCTAGGAGAGATCGACGACTTTGATATCAATCATAGTATAAGAGGGGTAGAGATGTAAATTGAGAAGGGGGTGAGGCACTCGAACTCTTAGTTTACAATCCGGCCTATTAAACTACTACAGGGAAAATCCACATGGCTCGTCATATCAAGCTCATCCCTTGTGACCCACTGCCTGGGGAGTTGATAATTGTCCCGACTAGGCATGAGAAAAGTAGCGAAATCCGAGAAAGCAGTGATTATTTCAATTAGAAGTTTTCACAAATGGAATGATGGCTGGCGGGTAAGGCAATAACACCATCCAAATATAGAAATGAGAGAAATCCCAAACACTGTTATAAACAATAAAAAAGTTGCATGTATGGTTACGCTATTGCAAATATGAGGCATGGGAAAGTTGTCGTATATTTTTTTCTGAGAAAGCCATGGTTGTAAGCTTAAGGAATGCATCCAAGCAATAGCACTATTAAAAGCCAACTTTCTGGTTTACGGATCTAGAAATGTGATCTACGGACATGTTGATAAAAGCTATCACATAACACACTTTTATTCTAAATAAAGATATGGATAGGATGAGGATCTAGATTAATGGAGTAAGACATGTCTATAATCCTTATCTAACCACTATGACATATAAACCTTGCTAACATGGGCGGTGGCTTTTATTGTTATGTAAAGAGGAAAGAGTGGATAAGCTATAAGATTTCTAAGTCATGCCAATAACCAAATTTAGAAAAAGGTTACTATAAAAGCAACACCCTCTCTATAAAGATGATTCACTGCAAGCTCAATCATGCATCCTTCTCCTTTTTCCTTTGTGTCGTTCCTCCACTTCTTATAGCCAAATTTCAAATTCATTAATAAAAAATGAAGAGTATAGGGTTCAAGAGTAGCAGTATTTTTAGTTATTATTGTCACTTCCACCATCATGCCTGTTCTTGGCAAGGGAGACATTGGCTTCCACTGTCCTCCAAGTGGAGGCTTCATCATGTCTAGATGAAGAAATGAGGTGAGAGGCCAGCGATGCGCAATTGAAGGAAGGGCAGAGGCAAGATCCATTTTTGGTTGGCTTATAATATTCGACAAGGAGTGAATGTAAATATGGCATGAATATTTACTTCATTTAAACTTGAACCAGTTGATTCCCTGGGTATTTGAAATTTCAAGGACGTGAAATTCAAATTTCTTATTCACCTTTCGCTAGATGAAAAATTTCCTAATTGTGGCTCATAATCTACTAAATCTTTCCTCTGACCTTACCTCTTATTTATTTTGATAAACCTGGTAGCAATGAATGCCTATGATAATGGATGTATATGTTTCATATATAAAGGAAATTAGTTTTAAATTATAGTAGATTTACTGATGTTGTCCACCATTCTGTTTAGTTGCTACTTGCATGAAAAATGTTGTGTGGTTACTTCTAACCCTTTTAAATTTTTAAATCATTTAGCTCATATACGTAAATGTGGTGTTATCTATAAGCACAGGAATGACTTACATGTACCAATTATACATGAGTATATTTATCTAGGCAATCGTCCAAGTCTTCAAGGCAACTGCACATGAGAAATGCACACTTCCTTCCTTGTGCGCAGTTTCCACTTGTGTTGTGAAGATATGCGATGATCTTCGTTGGTGAAATGAGCTCACACGCTCAGTTGTTTATAGTTTCCAAGCGTGGTTGTGTGTGGGGGTGGTCGCCCCTTGGCCGATCCCCAATTCCGCCACAAACGCACCCTAAAACCTTATCATGGCTGTCAGCCTTGCCAATACAAGCCTCTCCTCATGCCATATAATTTTTCTCAACGCTCGGTCATATTTCCAAGTCGCTCGCTTATCGTCGCAAACCTGTTCAGAGTAATGTCGCATTTTGTGCGACGGAGCCATCACATGCCCGTTCGGCACGCGCCTGTCGTGCCCGCCCGCCCGGTCGCCCGGTCGCCCAACAAACTTTGATACCCTTAAAGTTAAATCCGCGCCGATAGTAACTACAACAGTCAACTGAAGATTATTTACAGTCAACTGTACTCTATCTAAGAGAGAACTGAGGATTATTATAGTTATAGATCGCAATTAAGTTGCGAACAACGATATTTATAGTATAGTTCAGATTCGTAATTAACTGTGAACTCCATCGAATAACAGATACATTACGTGATTCCGTTAGAATCCAAAGAGATTGAATGAAGTTAAAAGGTACAACCCATTGCCCACCATGCAATCAGAGATTGGATTTGAAGCTCAGTCCCACTATGCAATCCATTGCCCCTTATGCAATGAGAGATTGGATTGGATGAGACATTGAAGCTCAGCCCCACTATGCAATCAGACGATACAATCCATTGCCATGAGTTGTAAGCACCCTACAGTCGAGTTGTTGTTGTAGAGACATTAATGAGAGGTTGGATTTGACGCTCAGCGCACTCAGTCCCACAGTCAGAGTCTTCATAGTAGAGCTCAATGGAACGCTTTATGGTGAAGCCATGATGAGCTTGGCTGTGAAGAATCCGAATGTGGCAGTGAGGACGCAGATCAAGCGCTAACTGCATGGAGTAATATTTTGAAAGCTTATTATGCTAAAACAATGGGCAAAATTGGATTTTTTTATATGAGTTGTGTGTATTTTGCATAAAACCGTAGAATTTGAACACTAAATCTAATTGAGAGTTGCAAGAAGAGTAGTTCTCCAGGCGACCTTTTAATTATTTATTATGAGTTAATGAAGTGATTTAATATTAATTATTATGAGTTAATAGAGTGATTTAGTATTTAAGCTATTTAATCTTAACGTTGTTAATTTAATGCTGTTAAGTATAGTTTAACAATTTGTTTTCATAAATTTTAAAATTTGTTAAATCTTAAATAATGTTTTTGTTTTTAACATCGAGTTTATATAATGTTTTTATTTTCTTGATCAGAAGAATAGATAGTGTTTGATTTATAAGGGAATATAACTTTATATTTATGAAGATGGTAGAATTGAAAATTGTATTTTTGATTTTAGAATCAGGGTCACTTTTATAGTGGAGTGTTGTATATATTTTTTTTTGAATTGTGATGAGATAAGAAGTTAGATTTTATGTAGTGAAAGTATTTCATTTCTATCACCTTAAGTGATAGGTTTGTGTTTGTGGATTTATTATTGGATGGAGGATATGTTATTGAATTTTCCATCCAATTGTGTATACTTTGAGTTTCATGTTATATATATATATATAACTCAATCTTCATTCATTTGACAAGTGTTAAATTTGAATATCTTGGTTTTTTTTTTGCTTTGAAACATGGAGACTTCATATATGCATAAGTATAAAAAAAAATTGAGGAAAAAAATGAATAATACAAACTATATGTTGTTTTATTTTATTTTAAAATTGTATATTGAATTCTAAATTAGATATTGGAACAATATTATTTTGAATAAGTGTAATTAAAAATATCATAGTTTCTTAAAAAATATTTTTTACTATATATTAAAATTTACAAGTTAAATATAGATTTCACTTGAAAATTTAAAAAATGAATCTTTTAATATAGTTAATGAAAAATATTTTTAACACATCATATAATCTTAACTATAATAGTTTATGACAATTTCTTATATTTAAGAGTAAATGAATTAATGAATCATTTTTTCATAATTCCGTCATAATATTTTAATTAAAAACAACATTATTTTTATTCTTAAATTTTTTGACTTATTTTTAATATAGTAATTAACAAAAAAACAATAAATTCATAAAATTGCAATGTTTATCAACTAGTCATATAATTAAATAGTTACACCAACTCCTTATTTATAATGTATCATAAACATATATTTATTATTACTATTTTTTAATAAATATATATTTATTATTAGGGTTTTTTTGATGCCACTAATATGAAGACCTACAGGCTACTAGTGTAAGTATCATTCCTACCTGACATACTCCGCTTGGTCCCCCCGAGGGAATATGTAGAGTGCTCACCTGAGTGAGCGAAGGTGAGGGGGCCCTCGCCTGACGATAGGAAGGTGAAGCTAACACATATAATCGAATTCGTGCTTGGTAGTGTCAATCAACTCATTCAAGTACCCAAGCCCTCCATATGCAACCTTCTTTCTCTCACCTCCCTCACTCGAACCTTTCCCTCACCCGATAAAGCACTCGTTAGATTGATAAGTGACCATCGATCCTTGGCCTAGGGGTGGTTTCTAGAAAGCTGTATGGGTGAGTCAGTCTTGGGTGGTCCCCGTACTCGGCCGAAGTAAGTTAGTAGATTCGTGCTGGTTATTTGGGGTAATGAGAAGCCGCGGTTTAAGCACGAAAAAATATGCGTTTTTTGCTGGGTTGGACAGGGATGATATCAAGGAACCTGTGGATGCTACCTAGAGACTAATAAAACGACACTTTTTGATCGACATGTGTTGACCCGTCGAATAAGCTTCGAGACGTTTTTGTCAAATAAAATATAAAATCTATCTATTAAATAAAAGTTAATACAAATACTTAAAACCACTTTTATAAACTTAAAAGCAAATTTTGTTACAAATTATATGCAAAACAATTCATATCCATGAAAATAAGTTACCTCAATTCCAAAACTTGAGTTCCATAATTCTTGTAACATACCTGGTAACCTCACATGTAAGGGAGTTAGAATTTTTTACACAAATTACCCACAATTAATTATCCAAATCACAACTCCACATTCCTCATTAACTATTAGATATGATGATCTTAGAACATAAAGTATGTAAAAGCAGGGAGTTAGATTTTTTTACAAAAATTACCCACAAATAATTATCCAAATCACAACTGCACATTCCTCATTAACCATTAGATATTAGATATGATCTTCTTAGAACATAAAGTAAATATCAATAGAGAACAGTAAGTAACATAACCATTGTCAACCACAATTGTAGTACAATAACATAAATTGTCTGATGAACCTTGCATCTATTTCCTGCTTTCCTTAAACATATTAATTAATCACATACTTAACATTATGATTATCACATCAAATAAAGAGTCATCATCATCAAGGATTCAGTATCATCAACTAACACAATAAGCAATCGCAACATTGAATACTTGAACACTGATATACCCTGGAAACACCGTAGCATGAAAACCAGCAAATGTTTAATCTTATTATTAAACACTCATGAGGGTTTTCACCCCTCACTCAATGGATTATAAGGGATTCCATCTCTTATCCATTGCTATAAAATATTACAATAAAATATCATTAAAGTGTCATAAAACTAGCTAAGGCTATTACATTTTTCATGAAACCCTTTACCTACATATTGCCACTTGCTACATCCTTGTGGCGTGATTGTTCTATCAATGTACGATCCCGCAACTCGTACTCATCTGCATGGACCATTAGTTCTTTACCTTCCACAATGTTAAACATCACTTTTCTTTGGCACAAACTGCCATCGTTTCCTGTCATTTTTGTCGTCAACAAGCTTTGGCAACAAGCTTAGATACAATATTAATCAATCAATAATCAACCTCTAAAAGTGAAATTTAACATCAACTTATGTGCATGAGAAAGCATGACATACTAATTAACTAGTACATATATTCAAGTAAATACCTGTTTTACTTTCACAATGTTTATTCATACTAATGCATATTTCTCTTTAAGAGATCTAACCCATTAGCACTACTAAAATGTATAAGACAATCGTTATACCTTCATACATGTAATAAACTATTGTTTCTATGCTTATGCACATGTGTTCCTTTCACATAGTTATTTTTTGAGAACTCAACATAGTTTCTCTAACATACAAAGAACATATCTCTATATCACAATGACTATTCTTTGTGCATATAAAAGCTTATCATAATAGCCCTTCTTTAATGTGTGCAACACATATTCCCTTCTCTATAATACTACCATCATTTCATGTAACAAATTACATACTTCTTCCTTAAAGGAAGTCATTATAACCTCATTTCTCTATCTTCCTATATGTAAGTTTCTCATGCTTCCCTTTTGAAGAAATTATTATAGATACCCATCTTTATGCTTAAAAATCAAGAAACAATAACAATGTTAACTTAATCCCTTATGCACCAAAATCAAGAAATCGATCCAACTCACCTAGCAAGACAATCTTTTCAAGAGATTAATATTTTCAAGAAAGTTAACATCGATATTATTTTCAGAGATTCAACATAATACTTTCCCTAGATACACACAAAATCATATTTCCAATGTCACAATAGCTACCCTTATGTGCATGCAACATGTGTTTTTCCGAACACAATTACTTTTACTTCAATGCACATAATCTCTTCATGAAACAAGTATGGATTCTAGTTCTTGCATGAACACTATTCATATGTTTCTTTTAAGGAAAGAATATTTTTCTTTGTTTTCAAGAGATCTCTCATAAAGTCATTATTTTCATACATGAAGAATTCACTCTTTTTCTAAAAGAAAACTATCTTTATGTGTATGTAAAACATACGTTATCTTCAAGGAAGTTAGAATGATTATCTATGTGGCTAGAAGCATATCATTAACTATTTCTATCATGCATGCAATGCATAACTATTTCACAAGAACTTCAAAATTAGCTAGTATGCCAATGCGATAAAGCATATATACCTTTTCAATAAAATCAAACTTAACTGCTATTTATTTTATATGCATTCTCTTTTCAATAAATGCAATAACTATTGTTTGAATATGTGTTCTCCTGGAGAACTCCTTATCAACGGCTTATGTTTTCATGTGTTGATGAATGTCATATTCCTCTTCTTTACAGTATGTAGATGTATTCATTTATGTTCTTTTAAAAATGCAATTTAACACATCATAGAAGTAAAAGGTCTTAGAAGGGTCCTTTGTGACACTCGGACCAGGATCACTGGGCACTATGTATTCCATCGACATTACGACTTCTTGTCTGTAAACCAATCAAAAGGGTGTTTTTCCACACTAGCATGCGTTAGCATTACCACACTAGCATGCGTTAGCATTGCGTAACATACCTTGTCACTCCCTCCTTAACACACCTAGAACTCGCTCACACTATCTATCATACACTCTTATTCAATCATTCCATGCATTTTGACCTAGTGCTCCTTTGTGTTTCCCTAACACTCACTAACACTCCTTAGCATTCATTGGCATAGTTTGGCACTTGGTACATCCTGACACGATTCCCTAGCACTCTAGCATGCCTTGGCACTACCT
>APFE030787149.1:6538-24047 GCA_000404065.3 Pinus taeda
TTGATGTTGGTTCGGTCATCCCTGAGGCCTCTCGTGACTTGAAAGGGGAGGATAATTTGGAGCTTTGCTCTGTTCTTTTGGCGGAGCGGCCCCAGTCAATCCATTGGCTATTCTCTTGGGACTTTGGCCGTTGTTTCAAAGTCTATCTAATTTGCTCTGACCCTGTCAACGCTGCTACTTAGCCTTGCTTCTATCCCATTGCTGCTATCTCCCTGATGCTTCGCTTGCGACATAGAATGTAGTGCCGAAGAGGCCAGCGCGTGCCTTCCAGCCCTTCCTCCGAGTCACCTTCCCTTTTCAGTGGGTTGTTTGCATATGATTACCTTAGAACCTGTAGTGGGGGAGGGCGGCTTCATTCTTCCAACCACCACCCAGGGCCACCTCCCACGTCTAGCTCCGCAATTTTCACCTTTAACAGCTCTCTGAATCGCCCAAGGATAACAACTCATATCTCGGTGGTTTTCCATGAGGCAGCTCAGTTGGAGGATTCTAGCTCTCATCCGGAGGGATTAGGGTCCATCTTTGAACCTCCAGCTTGGGATCATCAGTGCGTCTTTGCAGGCTCCGGATGTTCAAGTTCATCACGCTCAAGATGTGGTGATGGCGCCGATTGATCCTGGTCCTTCCGAGCTTGATGCTACTCATGCAAGGGATCTTCCTGATTTCGGATGGTGCCGCATTATGGAAGAGCCTCCAGATGACTAGTATGCTCACTTTTGCTTTGTCTACGTGCCATGTGGCCCATACAACTTGGCAAGTTTCTTTGTGCAAACAGCTATGTGGAATTCTGGTGTATTTTTTAGTTTTTGTTTATCTTGCAACATTAAGAGGATCCTAACCTGTTCCCTTGCATGGGTCCTGATTACTGGTTCAAGAATGAGTTCAATGCCTATGGGTAGTCTTCTTATACGCTTATCTTGACAGTTCTACCTCTCTTCAGAGCAGAGCTTTTGACTACGGTCACGTTGTAATTTTACCCCCTTTCTTTGTTAATAGATTAATCTTATTTAGAAAAAAAAACAATGAACATATAAAATCAATCCAAAAATATTGAATTAGTAGTTTTCATTGATTAATGATGAACACAAATAAAATGAATATAAAATGACTAAATTAGTCATTTATAATGATTATTAATGAAAGCAAATGAAATGAATATAAACTACTAAATCAGTTGTTTATATAATGAATATGAAACTACTAAGAAAAGATAAATGACTACTAGGCTCCAAAATTTTAAAATTTCCTTTATTAATTACAATTAAGTTTCAGGGGTTTTCAATGTCTACTTAACCAATTATTGCATACACAGTGATCATCCCGGCTATTATACTCAAAATATTAACCGAAAATACATCACGAAGGCAATGAACCCTTTACATACTCTTTGGATCAATCCTCAAGCTTAAATCACAACTTCTTCAAAGTTTATATGCAATTGTTATCTTGCATCTATTCCTGCTAGCTTGGTCATGAATCATACCCCTCTGGCATAGACAGAATGATTAGTGAAGGTAAGGTTTAGACAACATGCCAGAGTAGCTAAACTAGCTATATTGTATGTAAGTATTGAGATATGCATGGTATGGAAACTTCTAAACATTATTACTAGTAGCCTTTCTCCATTGCAATCCCATATGCTTTCAGGTCTTAGGCATATATGCATGTCAAGCTAACCAGGAGTATCATTTAACATCAGAGGAATCCTATATTCCCTAACATGATAATGATCACATTTTAGATTTAGTAGATGTCTCGCACACCCATATAGGGGTAGCCCACAAGAACCTTAATATAACTAATTAAAATAGCTCCCCAACCCTAGGCAAATAACAACTACCTACTAGGCTTCTATCTTCATGATACAATCGGAGTCACATGCATAAAACATAATCCTTCATCATACGTAATTCATAGTTCTACCACCCTACATGCTTGTCAGATTAATATGGTTATCATATAGATTATGCAAGAGTAGTCAAAGGAACAACATTGGACGCTTAACCTAAATAATTTGTACCATAATTATCCAGTTAAGCCTTACCCAAAATTAATAATGAGCCATACTATCACATGCATCCATATAAGGAATCTCATAAAATCCATTAATAGAGACAAATCTAATCATACATAATGACTATATACAATTCCTTCATTCATTCATAGCTAGGAAACTCGTGCAAATTTTTTCATAAAGTAAATGAAATTTAGACAGAGAGGGAAGAAACATCATACATAACATTTTACGCAAATGAATCCCACTAAAACATCACTTGGAGAGTGGAGCACCACCACCCAACCATGAATCACCTTTGATCCCCCCCAAGCTGAGGTTCTTGCAACGGATCAACTTTCCTCAATTGATCAATGCATTGGGTATTTAATACCGTCTTTCATGACTTAGTTTCCATTAGCGGCGTCCCACTTTTATGGATTTTTTCCATTTTCCTAGGTCTTTTTCGGAAAAGCTCGTCTTTATCTCCCACGAGGCGTTTCCTCATAAAAGCTTGCCTTTATCTCCTGCAAAGCTTTTATGTCTAATGGATCTTTATCTCCCATCCATCTGATGGATCTCCAATCCATCCAAGCTTATCTAGAATCACATCTAGAAGCTTTATCATGAAAGATTCATCTCTATCCCATTCCTCAATGGGATTTGGCAAGAATCTCCTCTCTGTTGGTGCTCCACCCTCCAAGAGATTTATTTTCTTAATTTATTTAATAACACATTTTCTTTTCATATTACATATCACTTAGCTTTCCTCAGCTTAGGTTTAGAATAGTTTAACCCACAAAGGAGGGTATCACACCTAGCTTTAACTCAACTTAGGTTTACAATAATTTAGCACGCAAGGGAGGGGTGTTACATACACTCCCCCTTAAATTTTACACCATCCTTGGTGTATCATTACATCATGTCCTCGTTCACAGGTAGATTCTGAATCAACAGCTCTCATGGCTCTACCATCTAACGTACGTCAGAAAGCCATCTGATGCAATTTTTCTAATGTACATCAGTCACAAGGAGTGCTCCTCTTCCATAGCTACATCAGTCTCAAGGATTTTTCTCCTTTCATAGCTACCTGTAACATTGTTTTCAAACCATTTGTGAAAATATATAGATGTAAAATTTTAACTATCATACATATCATAATATGTTACTTAATATCATTAAAGAAACTATTGCTCATTTTTCATTATATCTGAAGAATGCATGTTCGCTTCTCGCATTCTTTCAATCCTTTGTGTTCTTTGTTGAACACCTGCTTCTGCAGTTTCTTTGCGTACAACACATATGTTAGCATTTTTTCCACATCAATATGCTTGTAATGTCATAACAAATTAGTTCACATAAAAATATATATATTCATCATATATGTTCATCATATATATTCTTCGTAATCGTATGTATGCCAAACTCAACCATGGTTACTTATCCTTGAACCACTTCTTAATTTTCTTCTTCTGTGCAACCACCTAGTAAGTTGTCCTGCCATACATCTACCCAATGTCTTCATGTATACTTGCACACATATACCCAATTTCTTCATGCATACTTGCACACAATGTGTATTATACACACCGATATACATATCATATTTCAATCATGTAACATATGTAGTCATACAGGTACCGTATGTACTATTGTACATAGTACCATCTGTGCTATAGCCCATCATACCATTCCCATGGTATCACCTGCATGACTAAAACTTTGTCCACATATGTTTCTACCACGTTAGTATCATGCCAAACATTCCTTTATCTTTTTCTAGCAATTAAACAATTGGACTCAGTTGACAAGGAATTTGTATGAGTATGGTTCATTTATGTAATCAGAGAAAGTTTTGTCAAGTGTAAATCATTTTCAAATTTCATGTTGTTGTAACACAATTATTGTATATATTTTCATCTTAATCATACCTTCTGCTTAATGTTCTAAAGCAGACTATTGACTCACAGATTTTGAGGTTTAATAATGATCAAATCATACTTCATTATTAAATAATTCATCCCATATGATTTACTATTGCCCTTTGTATGCCTCAACAACTTGTTGGCCATGCATAATTTAGTGTAGTTATACTTTCAATCCTACACCCCTTTTAGTTGTAAGTGTTTATGATCTCAGGGTACTTACATGTTAGCTCCCCTTTAACATTAAATCATCCTTAACTCAAAAGATAAGTTATCCATTTTATGAATTCCTATGTGAATTAGGCAACATTTCTTATGTTGTCCAGACACATTACCCATGCAATCCAATAAGAGAATCTCCCAAAAAAGTTTGGTACAATCTGTGCATTTTGATTTGTATGATATCAATCTATTTAAATAGATTGTTAAATACCATTTAATTGACCTAGTGGACCATACCATTTGTGCCACTTCATTAATTATTATGGTTTGTACTCAATGATACTTATAGGTTCCATTATGCATATCCATCGAAAGATGCATATATCTTGTAAATCTGTTAAAGTTAAGTTTCCCCTTAATCATACTTTCTTCCAGCCGAAGAACAAATCACATTATATGTAGATGCATTAATCAAAGGATTAATTTCAACGACAATTTGTACAATTATAAAGTCTTGTACTATAACCTTCAGTTTCCTTCTTCAACCTGTCTCTTAAACATAATCATAAGTTATTCATGCATAATTTTCCTATTTATTGTTGGCACGTAACAACCCATGGATGTATAGCTCGATTTAGACTCAAGACTCTTTCTTATATGGATGCATGACACCAAGACCATCCTATCATTAACCAATTGATAAATACATTATTCTTACAAGTCTATAATACTTCACATGCATGTGCTTGCATGGTAAGTTCATATAACTCATTAGTATGCATGGATATTAAGTATTCTCCTTTCAACATGTTTATCTTAATGACTACTTAACCAGACTGTGGTAACAACATGAAAAACTATCCATGACAATGCATAGGTATATTACACAACAAGTAAGCCCAGATACGACCATGGACTTCATTATATAATCCTCCTTTCAGGTATCAGGCGAGATTTTCTTTGATTCACCAATCCCTATTTAAATCTCTTACCTGTTGGAACAATCAATTCCAATATATTTTTCCACACGGTTCATCAACTGGTACATGTCATGGTTTGGGATGTTGATCCAATGGTAGAAATTGTGTTAGAGGTTTTAACCAAAAACTTTCTAATTTCTCTTCGTCATTCATAATACCAATTTTGCCCAAGTTTTCCTTAGGTACATCCATTTTCTATCATGCATATATATGTAATTTACCTTCACTTCCGAAACCACAATCTTTGCATGCTCAAGCATGACTAATTTGGAGATTTACATGAAAAATCAACCCACTAACATATTGCAGGTAGAAAATTGCCTTTGCTCATATACGAAAATCATTATACATAAGGATTTAACTCTTCTATGCAATTCCAATTAAGCAGTTATTTTCTTATGCATAAATATTTATATAGTTATCCACTAGAAGCATACTATGTTCTATACTAAACATAGCGATGATCAAGTTCTGATTTAAAAGAGGTCTCACCCATCCATATACGTTCAGCTCATAGAAAAGAAAATATAAATATAAGTATTTCTACTTATGCATCATAGTCCATGCAGATGCTATCTTGAGTAGGATAGCTCTATGGCCCAAGCAATAACAATTACCTACTATGCCACTTACTACTAACTCTACTCTTTGATGCAATAGAGATACATGATCTTTATATTCTTAGCATTGTTCATCGGAACCTTTTCCATTGCATAACACATTACTAAGGTTTAACATTTCCTCTTTTATACAATCATCCTTTTATTTAGTCAATTCCTTTCATAGCACTTGTACGAGTGTCAATTTGCTTGTATTGTGATAACATGATGACTATATCATTAACTTCATCAATTGCTACCTACCTATTGGATTAATTTATTCCAATATAATTTTCTAGGGGTTCCCTTTTCCCCTTGCAACTTAGTTATTCAAAACTTAATTAATTCAACTTTGCTTAGACCTATATGGTTACTCACTTAACCTTTTTCTGGATTAAAGCTTTACTTAATGTTCGAGAAATATCCATATTTCAATTTTTTTTCTTGGTCTGCGCATATTGATAATCAATATTTAAAACTTGGCACTTAGAAAGAAATCTCTTGAACTTCAGGTACCTAGATTAAGACACAAAAGTCATGTGAAAATAAGATATGTCTTCACACTGATGTGAATCTTACTATAAGATGGCATTCTAGGATTCAGTTTTGTAGGGTTCCAACTATATTCTTTCTGATCCAATTTTATACTAAATGAAGTACAATATTCTATTTATAGAGTGGTTAAATCGAGCACATCATTCCATCTACAAACTTGTTAAAATAGATCTCAAGTAGATCTGTTATTATGGTCAAGGTGAAATTTATGAAATTTATAGATATTTGGTAAGCATTTCCTCTTGCATACTATCATTTAATTTACGCATCAGAAAAAAATATACCCTTCTTTCAGAATTTATGTAACTACTAATGAATGGCCAGGTTGTGGCTTTAGATCCACCTGGCCTTTTTCTTTCACAACTATTCAACCCAGTAACAAAACATTTCATCTATAGTTCATATGTTTTATATTTGCACATAGGTCATCCATAACTATACATCAAATTGTCAATATACAACTAAACAAATGAATTCATTCATCGTGCTTATGCAAAGATTTCTCATGTCAATCCACCACTTACTGTCATCCACCAGAGGGGAGACAGATCATTGAAAGCATTGTATCAGCCCAAGAGGTTTTGAATTGCCAGAGAAACCATTGTTCATATTTAGAAATGAAGCGTCACTAAAAGGTTACAATCCATACATGCGTACAATACATCCATGCTCATAATTAGAGCTAGAGTTATATCCTACCATACCATCTTGACTTATTTATACAGTTATAATTTTGCTTTGGAATTGGTGTCCCAAAACAACCAATGCGCCCACACTTATTCAATCCACTAATGCATGGTGGTAGCACATTTTTTTTTATATGTACTAACAAATTCAAAATTACAGTGAATTCTTTAATATATTGTCATGCTTTATAACTGTGATATTTCAAAGGCGGAATATGAGAATTCACAATAAATGTTTTAAGCACCACAATCAACACACTTTTAAGTTCTATAACTTAACCATGAACGGCTATGCTAAAATATTGTTCTAGTATTATTTATAGTAGCAATGCCAAAGATTTTATTCATGGGGATAACCACATTGTTGAAGAGACGTTGCAACATTTCCATTTCCATTAACACAATTGCGTGGATGAATGAAACAACTTCGAGTTTTCTATCATGTAATTTCTCATCAGGTCCATTTATCTGGTACAAGCTATTTGTTATTGCTGTCGAAACATCGAAGAATTTGCCAATTGAGTCCCTCGATCCAGACAATAACTGAAGGGATGTTTAACCCTGAGATTTTTAGATTGAAGCCATTCATATGTCCTGCCTGACGCTACTCCGTGTTATGAAAATATTGACATTATACCGAAATCGCCGAAAAAGAAACATTAGATGGTCCACATGCAACCAAAAATCGCTGAATTTTCCAATCAATAATTTATACATGGAGAAGATACATGAAAAGACCTTCCTGGATAACTACAAACCCCATTTTATTTTTCTTTGTTGAAACTCAACTTATTTGGGTTAAAAAAAAAACAAAACTGCTTAAAGTGTAATATAGTCAACAAAATAATAAAAACATTTATATATATCATTGATAACGCGTATTATGTTATAGGATCATAATTTACGACTCCAGTTCGGTATCATGATCAACCTAAAAAAAAATACTTGACAATAAATAGAAACAAGTGACCTTTTCCATTTCTATGAGATCGCACCAAAAAATTCTGAGCATCCTTTGCTACATCATATCACCTTCCACAGGGTATCGGAGGTAAAGTAATCGAAGGTTGTTGTGGTCTTGACTACATTTTCATTTATTTTTGAAGCGACGTACTGCAATTGGGAGGATCTTCTCCACGACTACCAGACTACGAAAAGAATGTGTAATCTTAGCTTTTAACACGGCTGCCCTCATTCTTTTTCTCTATAAGACAACAAAGAATCATGTCAAGGAGCCAAAGATACTCACAGCTACAGTACTAGATATTTTATTACAGGATTTACCAATGTATACTCTCTGCATATTGGACGATGAGGATAAGCATTATCCTAGATTTTTATCAGATCGTGAGTATGTTTCTTAACTCAACTCAGGATAATGATCACCACAACTTGGCACCTACGCTGCCAACAGACAGTTGAATAAGAAACAACGACTACAGTTTTTTCCCTGTGATCTTCTGTGGACAGTGTCATTGGCTCTGTTGCCAACTCACATAATTGCCTGCAATGCAGCGGAACAACAACAACAGAGCTTTTGTGTTATGATTTACACCTATCCTTATTGACACATTGTATGATAACCTTTACCCACACTCATGATAATAATGCCCCAGATGATATTATCCATTCCTCAGTTTTTGTTCCTTCACGCATGTGGTAAAGCAAACCGAAAATAGGAAACAACGTTTACTAACGTGATTTTCTCCATAAAATCAAATGAAAGTCACTATCTCGCTTTGGCATGGCTTATACGTCTACGGTAGTTAAAGAATGATTACAAACAAGTTGCATAAACGCATACTATTGGACTACATGCAAGTTACTGAGATGGTTGGATTATGATCCATCCATGAATCTACATCGAAACCCGTTGTTGTTACTTCTAAGTCTCGACAGAAACATTTATTTTGCAACACTCCTTTATATGGCCAAAAGATGCCATACAACATATTCAAGCTTCTCCTTTGGTCATTTTATCACCTTCATATTGTGTTGTAGCTGCTTTAGAAGGCGACGGGGAACAAAGGGCAGAAGGAATGATAGCAAACAAATGAGCACCACTATATTTCTCACACAACAACCAGAAGCCATTATGATAATAACTTGATCAAACAGATTTTAATGCTCCCATTAACAATAAAATTGTTCTTCTTTGTATTAGTACGATCGACAATTTTGGCATTGGACGGTGCTCTGTAAAAACCGGATCGAAAACCTTGAAATCACTCTAAACACCCGTCTTCCTTTCCGTGTTATTTTTCCAATTGTTCCTGGTGTAATATTACTTAGATGGTCAACGTATTGACTGTTAACTAACGGTTATGCCTAATACATATATTTGTCTCGACATTTCAATACTACGAATGAGGTCGAGTGTGCTATTTAAAATTTAACGATATAAACCATCATGTACATATATACATCACATGGAAATCGATCCATAAGGCATGTACGAAAGGTTGTTGATTTTAAACTTTAGATTTTGATTCTAAATCTTAACCTCATACTATCCACTTCATATTCTCAGATCTTGGGACTTTAAAACACATCAATGAAAATACTTCGGAGGTGGATTAGTCCATAGGCCTCAGTGTTTGAACTTTTCTCTGATACCATTTGTAACGTACCTCTTCAACCTACCTCTAGAAATTAGCCCCTAAGCTCCAAAATTTTAAAATTTCCTTTATTTACAATTAAGTTTCAGTGGTTTTCAACGTCTACTTAACCAATTATTGCATACACGGTGATCATCCCGGCTACTATACTCAAAATCTTAATTGAAAATACATCACAAAGGCAATGAACCCTTTACATACTCTTTGGATCAATCCTCAAGCTTAAATCAAAACTTCTTCAAGGTTTATATGCAATTGTTATCTTGCATCTATTCCCACTAGCTCGGTCATGAATCATACCTCTGGCATAGACAGAAGGATTAGTGCAGGTAAGGTTTAGGCAACATGCCGGAGTAGCTAAACCAACTATATTGTATGTAAGTCTTGAGATATGCATGGTATGGAAAATTCTAAACATTATTACTAGTAGTCTTTCTCCATAGCAGTTCCATATGCATTCAGGTCTTAGGCATATATGTCTGTCAAGCTAACCAGGAGTATCACTTAACATCAGAGGAATCCTGTATTCCCTAACATGATAATGAACACATTTTAGATTCAGTAGATGTCTCACACACCCATACAGGGGTAGCCCACAAGAAACTTAATATAACTAATTAAGATAGCTCCCCAGCCCTAGGGAAATAACAACTGCCTACTAGGCTTCTATCTCTGTGATACAGTCAGAGTCACATGCATAAAATGGAATCCTTCATCATACATAAGTCATAGTTCTACCACCCTACTTTCTTGTCATATTAATATGGTTATCATATATATTATGCAAGATTAGTCAAAAGAACAACATTGGATGCTTAACCTAAATAATATATACCATAATTATCCAATTAAGCCTTACCCACAATTAATAATGAGCCATACTATCGCATGCATCCATATAAGGAATCTCATAAAAGCCATTAACAAAGACAAATCTAATCATACATAATGATTATATACAATTCCTTCATTCATTCATAGCTAGGAAACTCATGCAATTTCTTTCATAAACTAAATCAAATTTAGACAGAGAGGGAAGAAACATCATACAAAACATTTTACGCGAATGAATCCCACTAAAACATCACTTGGAGAGCGGAGCACCACCAACCAACCATGAATCACCTCTGATTCCCTCCGAGCCGAGGTTCTTGCCATGGATCAACTGTCCTCAATTAATCAATGCACTAGGTATTTAATACCCTCTTTAATGATTTAGTTTTCATTAGCGGCGTCCTTCTTTTATGGATTTTTCCATTTGCCTAGGTATTTTTCGGAAATGCTTGTCTTTATCTCCCATGAGGTTTTTCCTCATGAAATCTTGGCTTTATCTCCCACAAAGCTTTTATGTCCAATCAATTTTTATCTCCCATCCATCCGATGGATCTCCAATCCATCCAAGCTTATCTAGAATCACATCTAGAAGCTTTATCATGAAAGATTCATCTCTATCCCATTCCTCTATGGTATTTGGCAAGAATCTCCTCTCTCTTGGTGCTCCACCCTCCAAGTGATTTATTTTATTAATTTGTTTAATAACACATTTTCTTTTCATATTACATATCACCTAGCTTTCCTTAGCTTAGGTTTAGCATAGTTTAACCCACAACAGAGGGTATCACACCTAGCTTTAACTCAGCTTAGGTTTACAATAATTTAGCACACAAAGGAGGGGTGTTACATCTTTGATCGCTAATTGGTTTCAAACAATGACTAAAATTTGCATATATATGACTAACACAACCAACATTTTGTCATATTTCTTTGGTCATTAATTTGTTTTCTCTGGTGATCATGTAGTAGTATATTTTGTTATGTATTTGGTCATTAATTGTGGAAATTAATGACTAAATTAATGACAAAATTTATGTCTAAAATACTACTAGACGATAAAATTGAGACAACCAATTAATGACTAAGCTAAATACGACTAAAATTTGGTCGCGCTATAAGATACTATAAATTAGCCACTATTGGTCACTAACTGAAAAAGTGTCGTTTATATGCAAATTTTAGTCATTTTTTTAGTAACTAATTAGCCATTTTGTACTAGTGTTTGAAGGGGAATGAGAAAGTTAAAGGGAAGTGGCCACCGAAGCGGGGAAGAACTCATGATGCAAGTGAGAAAGAAAATGTTGCTCCTTACAAGAAGTTTAATGTAGTTGAGAAGGGACATGGGCCATAGCTTGGAGAGAAACAAAACATAGGTGATGGTAGGGAATCGTTACAATGTCAAATATGTGGCAAAGATCATCTCAAGAAGGATTTTCCATTATACTAGGGTTGCAGGAATGTCAAATTCTGTAGTTCTTAATATTACAGATATAGATAAAGAGTTCGTAGTGTGTATAGATGCTTGCAAAAGAGGACTTGGTGGAGTCTTGATGCAGGATGGATAGGTGGTGTATAATGAGTCCAAGAAACTGAATGAGCATGAGCAGAACTATGTGACTCGTGATCTTGAATTGACAACTATTATTCATGCCTTGAAGATGTGGAGGCATTATCTTCTTGGTAGGAGGTTTGTATTGATGAGCGATCAGAGTAGGTTGAGATATCTGTTTAACCAACCGAATTTGAATTCCAGGAAGGCTAGGTGGTTGGCCATGCTTAGTGAGTTTGACTTTGAGATCATATACATCAACGGTTAGGAGAACATGGTTTCAGATGCTCTCATCAAGAGAGTGCATATGAACCATGTTGCAGCTGTGAGCTCATATGGGATAGATTTACAAGTCAGACCTTAAAGTCCGAACAATAGGATGACTGGTACAGGGAGCTTATGCACATGTTACAACAGGGTACAAGTGATCAAGATGTGGATTATCATCTCATGGTAGATGGTTTGGTGAGATTCAGAGACAAGATCTATGTGTCAGACAAAAATGAACTCAAGAAGCTTATCTTGAGGGAGTTTTATGTCAAGCCATATTCAAGTCACCCAGGATGTCAGAAGACACTGACAAAAATGAAGAAGTTCTACTATTAGCTGAATTTGAAGAAGGAAGTGGCAGAGTTTATGGCTATATTTCTCGATTGTCAAAATAGAAGGGTTTTATAACGTATAACCTCAAAATTAAAAGCAACACACCCTATCCTATTCTCCTTATAGAAGTGGGTCTTTCCCCTATCGAGAACCTAGCTATGACTAGGCTTCTGCTGTACAAGGACAAACTCAATAACATAGGAGACCATAGAATTCTTAAGCTAGCTTTAAATTCCAGCCAAAACCACCTAAGGCTCAAACGAGGTTGGTATAAATACACCAGGGCCTAGTTAAACCATTGGGAGATCGACGAGAATGTTGCATTGCAAAACATTAGTAACATTAAAAATATCGTTACTTCTAAGTTCAAAGAAAAAATGTGGTGTCAGAAAGATTTAGCAACTAAAATAAAATCAAGATATTATAAGGAGGTCATCAACCCCACCCTAGAAGATCAAAAGTATCTCTGTTTTAACTAGCTCAAAGAAGAAAATTAATATAGCCAAGATTAGAACGAACTCTCATGAGCTCCATAGTGAAACGGGTCGTTAGGTAGTTCCTAAAACACCATGGATGGAAAGGTTCTTCCGTCTCTGTGAGAATACGAACATCGAGGATGAAAATCACTTCCTCTTAGAGTGCCCCGCGTACAACCACATTAGGTCTCAGTTTCAAAATCTTTGTTGCAAAATCTTTGTTAAAATATTTTCATTTCTGTGATAGGCATTGACATGCCGATAACAAATGCGGGAAACAATTGTGCGAAGTAGTACATATGCAGAAGAAATCATCTGCAAGGTGGAGATGTATGGAAGAAGTGTAAAGAGACGAGAATAACGACAATTGTGGAAGCAGAGTGTTCTCGAATAATGATAAAGCACGAACCTGACACAGTCTTAATCATGCCAACATATCGATAGCTCTAATGAAACTATAAATTAAAAATATCTTTCAACGAAAATGTAATAAAAGAGTAGTTTGAACAATTATTGCATTAGTAGCATGTTAAAACCAATTGTTTGACACTTCATTGTTTTTGGAAAGAGATCTTCACAACCAATGCTTATGCGCCGATGGCTTTGGATCTCATGATCTTTAACGACTTCACTCTGGAGCATTAATTTGGGATTGCATTTTGATTCTTTGTAGAAGCTATATTTTGGTGTGTGGAGAAAGGGAGTGGAGGAGAAAGCGTGTGTGGAGCAAGGCACACAAACTCCTCCACATACCCTTTCTCTCGCACATCTCACATTAATTGTGTGAAAATCAATAAATAAACACCAAAAGAAACATAAAGCCCCCTCTGCATGACTGCAACTCTGCTAAAAGCTTAATGTGCAAGTTCGCCACCACCCATCGATGCCTTCCGTAAAGGGTCTCAATTTGTCATGATTCTACTTTTTCTTAGTTGTTCTATTATGTTCCCTCAAAGGTGCAAAGGAAGCTTTCATTGTGCGGAGTGCGGAGGTGGCTTTCATTCCGCAGAGTGCGAAGTACGAAAGTGTAGATAAAGCATGTGCGAATATACGAACAATGATAAATTGCATAAACAATTGTGAAATCAAAATATTCTTAAATAACAACAAAACACAGACCCCACACTATCTTAATCATTTAATTAACAATAAAGAAAAAAACTATGCTACTTTACAACTATCAATTATATAATTATAAATTAACACAATTCAAAAATATTAAATATATCATAAGCGTTATAAATTTGTATAAATTCATTAAAATAAGAAATCAATATCAAATGTTATTAACACAATTCAAATGTATTATAGATATTCCAATTTACCATCACACATTTTAAAAAATATTAAAAAAAAATCCATCAAATTTTTTCAAAGACTATCCCCTATTCTCAAAAAACAAGTTGCAAGGTTTCCAAATAATATAAAAAAAAAATCCAAATATAAAAAATAAATAAATTAAAATTAAAATAAATACTTGGAGCGCAAGTAAAGCCAAACAAAACAATTCATCGAAACCATCATATCCCCCTTTAATGTGCAATATGAAACCCGAAACTGTCCCATAAAATATTTGATATTTGCGTGTTTAGTACGTTTTAGTGCGTAAGCCTAAGTGTACCTCATGTGGGGCCTTCACCATGCGTGCAAGGATTGATATCTGTCAGTTCAAGTTAATGATAGGGATGAATAATTATACTTGTTATTATGTGGCTTTAATGGTTGTTCTATCATTGTTATCTATCTAGTTATATGCTAGTTATAAGCATGGTTATAATATGACATATTTAAGTTTGGATTTTATCACATTTTAATTAATGAATATCTGGTTAATGAATGCGTGGCTTAAATGGTGTTATGAAAGCTATCGTGAAAAGGCATTGGTCCTTCTTGTTAAACCTCAGATAAGTTTTAGATCACTATGTTCAGATTTGCATTAAGGACATGTAGGATGTATGTTCACCATGTGTTTGACGGAATGCTTGTCCTAGTTGGGAGGGGTCAGGTCAAATCCTTGCTCAAGTTTTGGTTTAAAAGCTTTGTTTCTATGTTATTTATCATTTTTGGAAGTTTCACTGAGTTTTGGGTAGAGGCCTAAGTCCTAGCCCTTAAAAAGTGGCTTAGAATTTGGGGTCGATGGCATAGAATTGACTAGAAAAGTCCACAGTCGCTAGGTAGCAGGCCTATGGGAGCGACTCGAGGCTTACAGTCGCTTGGAAGCCTTGTCAGGGAGCGATTGAGGCTCTAAGTCAATGAAATAGAGAGTTAGCTTAGGGGTTGGACACTTGAAGGGGTTGGGTAGCTCCTGGAGGTCCTGTAACACTTGAGGGAAGTTAGTAAGGTCTTAAGTTGTTGACTCCATTTCCTTAAGATCATATAGGAGGTTGAGTCTTATCATAGTGAGCCTCAGCTCATGTTTACATTGGGCAAACTGGTGAAAGTGGGTAAATGTGGGAGGAGGTGGTTACATTGGGATTGCATTTTGATTCTTCACAAAAGCTCTATTTTGGTGTGCGAAGAAAGGGAGTGCAGGATAAAGTGTGTGCGGGGAATTCACGTCTAGAGCAAGGAACACAAACTCCTTTGCATTCCCTTTCCTCCACACTCCTCACATAATTGCGTGGAAAAAAGAAATAGCAAAAGAGATCACACCAAATGCATACAATTATGATTTAATAAATTAACCTCACGAAGGATTAATCAAAATACATGAGCACATGACTACATAGAAAGTTAAAATATTTTCATTTCTATGATTGGCATTGACATACCGATAACAAATGCGGGAAACAATTGTGTGAAGTAGTACATATGCAGAAGAAATCATCTGCAAGGTGGAGATGTATGGAAGAAGTGTACAGAGACGAGAATAACGACAATTGTGGAAGCAGAGTGTTCTCGAATAATGATAAAGCACGAACCTGACACGGTCTTAATCGTGCCACCATATCGATAGCTCTAATGAAACTATAAATTAAAAATATCTTTCAACGAAAATGTAATAAAAGAGCAGTTTGAACAATTATTGCATTAGTAGCATGTTAAAACCAATTGTTTGGCACTTCATTGTTTTTGGAAAGAGATCTTCACAAACAATGCTTATGCACCGATGGCTTTGGATCTCATGATCTTTAATGACTTCACTCTGGAGCATTAATTTGGGATTGCATTTTGATTCTTTGTAGAAGCTATATTTTGGTGTGTGGAGAAAGGGAGTGGAGGAGAAAGCGTGTGTGGAGCAAGGCACACAAACTCCTCCACATACCCTTTCTCTCGCACTTCTCACATTAATTGTGTGAAAATTAATAAATAAATACCAAAAGAAACATAAAGCCACCTCTGCATGACTGCAACTATGCTAAAAGCTTAATGTGCAAGTTCGCCACCACCCATCGATGCCTTCCGTAAAGGGTCTCAATTTGTCATGATTCTACTTTTTCTTAGTTGTTCTATTATGTTCCCTCAAAGGTGCAGAGGAAGCTTTCATTGTGCGGAGTGCGGAGGTGGCTTTCATTCCGCAGAGTGCGAAGTACGAAAGTGTAGATAAAGCATGTGCGAATATACGAATAATGATAAGTTGCATAAACAATTGTGAAATCAAAATATTCTTAAATAACAACAAAACACAGACCCCACACTATCTTAATCATTTAATTAACAATAAAGAAAAAAACTATGCTACTTTACAACTATCAATTATATAATTATAAATTAACACAATTCAAAAATATTAAATATATCATAAGCATGTCACCACTTGTCATTCACACACACTCAGCAATTTATTGCATGATACACTCATTCTCAAGGCAGCATTTGAACATTTCTCTTGTATTCATATATACAGAGAACACAATACCGAGGCTGACAAACTATCCAAAGAGGCCTTGACTCTCCCCAGAGGTGTTCGGACAATAGTGGAGCAGAACAGAACAGAGGAGCACCAATTTTATCACAGGCCATACATAGACCAAAGGCATCAATGGGACAACAATCCCATCAGCTGACAGAAATGGAGATATGCTTTGAAATAATAGGAACATTGACGATATGTTTTTAAAACAGAGTCCTTTTTGTAATAAAGATGGGCTGAAATGCCAGAACATAAGTTTATATACTGCACTGAACAACACTCTGCGGGGTGAATTTTATATGACCGATACAGTAATGCCATGGGCATCTGCTTATGTAATTTTCAACTATAATGAAAGTTACTGATTTTTCCAGTGGAAAAAAAAAATTAAATATATCATAAGCGTTATAAATTTGTATAAATTCATTAAAATAAGAAATCAATTCAAAAATATTAAATATATCATAAGCATTATAAATTGGAGTTGTCTATAATGCGACTTTTTGGAGATTCCGGTGACGGAATCCGGCGGAAGAAATGAGGTTAAATCTTGATTTTTAGCAGTTAAAATGGTTTTTTAACTGCATATTTGGATTCAGTGCCCTGGAAAACCCCTGGGAGCCATTGATTGTGCAGAAACTAGCTATCAAACTTGGTATTCCAATGAATTGCTGCC
>APFE030787149.1:24057-73585 GCA_000404065.3 Pinus taeda
GGTATCACACCTAGCTTTAACTCAGCTTAGGTTTACAATAATTTAGCACACAAAGGAGGGGTGTTACATCTTTGATCGCTAATTGGTTTCAAACAATGACTAAAATTTGCATATATATGACTAACACAACCAACATTTTGTCATATTTCTTTGGTCATTAATTTGTTTTCTCTGGTGATCATGTAGTAGTATATTTTGTTATGTATTTGGTCATTAATTGTGGAAATTAATGACTAAATTAATGACAAAATTTATGTCTAAAATACTACTAGACGATAAAATTGAGACAACCAATTAATGACTAAGCTAAATACGACTAAAATTTGGTCGCGCTATAAGATACTATAAATTAGCCACTATTGGTCACTAACTGAAAAAGTGTCGTTTATATGCAAATTTTAGTCATTTTTTTAGTAACTAATTAGCCATTTTGTACTAGTGTTTGAAGGGGAATGAGAAAGTTAAAGGGAAGTGGCCACCGAAGCGGGGAAGAACTCATGATGCAAGTGAGAAAGAAAATGTTGCTCCTTACAAGAAGTTTAATGTAGTTGAGAAGGGACATGGGCCATAGCTTGGAGAGAAACAAAACATAGGTGATGGTAGGGAATCGTTACAATGTCAAATATGTGGCAAAGATCATCTCAAGAAGGATTTTCCATTATACTAGGGTTGCAGGAATGTCAAATTCTGTAGTTCTTAATATTACAGATATAGATAAAGAGTTTGTAGTGTGTATAGATGCTTGCAAAAGAGGACTTGGTGGAGTCTTGATGCAGGATGGATAGGTGGTGTATAATGAGTCCAAGAAACTGAATGAGCATGAGCAGAACTATGTGACTCGTGATCTTGAATTGACAACTATTATTCATGCCTTGAAGATGTGGAGGCATTATCTTCTTGGTAGGAGGTTTGTATTGATGAGCGATCAGAGTAGGTTGAGATATCTGTTTAACCAACCGAATTTGAATTCCAGGAAGGCTAGGTGGTTGGCCATGCTTAGTGAGTTTGACTTTGAGATCATATACATCAACGGTTAGGAGAACATGGTTTCAGATGCTCTCATCAAGAGAGTGCATATGAACCATGTTGCAGCTGTGAGCTCATATGGGATAGATTTACAAGTCAGACCTTAAAGTCCGAACAATAGGATGACTGGTACAGGGAGCTTATGCACATGTTACAACAGGGTACAAGTGATCAAGATGTGGATTATCATCTCATGGTAGATGGTTTGGTGAGATTCAGAGACAAGATCTATGTGTCAGACAAAAATGAACTCAAGAAGCTTATCTTGAGGGAGTTTTATGTCAAGCCATATTCAAGTCACCCAGGATATCAGAAGACACTGACAAAAATGAAGAAGTTCTACTATTAGCTGAATTTGAAGAAGGAAGTGGCAGAGTTTATGGCTATATTTCTCAATTGTCAAAATAGAAGGGTTTTATAACGTATAACCTCAAAATTAAAAGCAACACACCCTATCCTATTCTCCTTATAGAAGTGGGTCTTTCCCCTATCGAGAACCTAGCTATGACTAGGCTTCTGCTGTACAAGGACAAACTCAATAACATAGGAGACCATAGAATTCTTAAGCTAGCTTTAAATTCCAGCCAAAACCACCTAAGGCTCAAACGAGGTTGGTATAAATACACCAGGGCCTAGTTAAACCATTGGGAGATCGACGAGAATGTTGCATTGCAAAACATTAGTAACATTAAAAATATCGTTACTTCTAAGTTCAAAGAAAAAATGTGGTGTCAGAAAGATTTAGCAACTAAAATAAAATCAAGATATTATAAGGAGGTCATCAACCCCACCCTAGAAGATCAAAAGTATCTCTGTTTTAACTAGCTCAAAGAAGAAAATTAATATAGCCAAGATTAGAACGAACTCTCATGAGCTCCATAGTGAAACGGGTCGTTAGGTAGTTCCTAAAACACCATGGATGGAAAGGTTCTTCCGTCTCTGTGAGAATACGAACATCGAGGATGAAAATCACTTCCTCTTAGAGTGCCCCGCGTACAACCACATTAGGTCTCAGTTTCAAAATCTTTGTTGCAAAATCTTTGTTAAAATATTTTCATTTCTGTGATAGGCATTGACATGCCGATAACAAATGCGGGAAACAATTGTGCGAAGTAGTACATATGCAGAAGAAATCATCTGCAAGGTGGAGATGTATGGAAGAAGTGTAAAGAGACGAGAATAACGACAATTGTGGAAGCAGAGTGTTCTCGAATAATGATAAAGCACGAACCTGACACAGTCTTAATCATGCCAACATATCGATAGCTCTAATGAAACTATAAATTAAAAATATCTTTCAACGAAAATGTAATAAAAGAGTAGTTTGAACAATTATTGCATTAGTAGCATGTTAAAACCAATTGTTTGACACTTCATTGTTTTTGGAAAGAGATCTTCACAACCAATGCTTATGCGCCGATGGCTTTGGATCTCATGATCTTTAACGACTTCACTCTGGAGCATTAATTTGGGATTGCATTTTGATTCTTTGTAGAAGCTATATTTTGGTGTGTGGAGAAAGGGAGTGGAGGAGAAAGCGTGTGTGGAGCAAGGCACACAAACTCCTCCACATACCCTTTCTCTCGCACATCTCACATTAATTGTGTGAAAATCAATAAATAAACACCAAAAGAAACATAAAGCCCCCTCTGCATGACTGCAACTCTGCTAAAAGCTTAATGTGCAAGTTCGCCACCACCCATCGATGCCTTCCGTAAAGGGTCTCAATTTGTCATGATTCTACTTTTTCTTAGTTGTTCTATTATGTTCCCTCAAAGGTGCAAAGGAAGCTTTCATTGTGCGGAGTGCGGAGGTGGCTTTCATTCCGCAGAGTGCGAAGTACGAAAGTGTAGATAAAGCATGTGCGAATATACGAACAATGATAAATTGCATAAACAATTGTGAAATCAAAATATTCTTAAATAACAACAAAACACAGACCCCACACTATCTTAATCATTTAATTAACAATAAAGAAAAAAACTATGCTACTTTACAACTATCAATTATATAATTATAAATTAACACAATTCAAAAATATTAAATATATCATAAGCGTTATAAATTTGTATAAATTCATTAAAATAAGAAATCAATATCAAATGTTATTAACACAATTCAAATGTATTATAGATATTCCAATTTACCATCACACATTTTAAAAAATATTAAAAAAAAATCCATCAAATTTTTTCAAAGACTATCCCCTATTCTCAAAAAACAAGTTGCAAGGTTTCCAAATAATATAAAAAAAAAATCCAAATATAAAAAATAAATAAATTAAAATTAAAATAAATACTTGGAGCGCAAGTAAAGCCAAACAAAACAATTCATCGAAACCATCATATCCCCCTTTAATGTGCAATATGAAACCCGAAACTGTCCCATAAAATATTTGATATTTGCGTGTTTAGTACGTTTTAGTGCGTAAGCCTAAGTGTACCTCATGTGGGGCCTTCACCATGCGTGCAAGGATTGATATCTGTCAGTTCAAGTTAATGATAGGGATGAATAATTATACTTGTTATTATGTGGCTTTAATGGTTGTTCTATCATTGTTATCTATCTAGTTATATGCTAGTTATAAGCATGGTTATAATATGACATATTTAAGTTTGGATTTTATCACATTTTAATTAATGAATATCTGGTTAATGAATGCGTGGCTTAAATGGTGTTATGAAAGCTATCGTGAAAAGGCATTGGTCCTTCTTGTTAAACCTCAGATAAGTTTTAGATCACTATGTTCAGATTTGCATTAAGGACATGTAGGATGTATGTTCACCATGTGTTTGACGGAATGCTTGTCCTAGTTGGGAGGGGTCAGGTCAAATCCTTGCTCAAGTTTTGGTTTAAAAGCTTTGTTTCTATGTTATTTATCATTTTTGGAAGTTTCACTGAGTTTTGGGTAGAGGCCTAAGTCCTAGCCCTTAAAAAGTGGCTTAGAATTTGGGGTCGATGGCATAGAATTGACTAGAAAAGTCCACAGTCGCTAGGTAGCAGGCCTATGGGAGCGACTCGAGGCTTACAGTCGCTTGGAAGCCTTGTCAGGGAGCGATTGAGGCTCTAAGTCAATGAAATAGAGAGTTAGCTTAGGGGTTGGACACTTGAAGGGGTTGGGTAGCTCCTGGAGGTCCTGTAACACTTGAGGGAAGTTAGTAAGGTCTTAAGTTGTTGACTCCATTTCCTTAAGATCATATAGGAGGTTGAGTCTTATCATAGTGAGCCTCAGCTCATGTTTACATTGGGCAAACTGGTGAAAGTGGGTAAATGTGGGAGGAGGTGGTTACATTGGGATTGCATTTTGATTCTTCACAAAAGCTCTATTTTGGTGTGCGAAGAAAGGGAGTGCAGGATAAAGTGTGTGCGGGGAATTCACGTCTAGAGCAAGGAACACAAACTCCTTTGCATTCCCTTTCCTCCACACTCCTCACATAATTGCGTGGAAAAAAGAAATAGCAAAAGAGATCACACCAAATGCATACAATTATGATTTAATAAATTAACCTCACGAAGGATTAATCAAAATACATGAGCACATGACTACATAGAAAGTTAAAATATTTTCATTTCTATGATTGGCATTGACATACCGATAACAAATGCGGGAAACAATTGTGTGAAGTAGTACATATGCAGAAGAAATCATCTGCAAGGTGGAGATGTATGGAAGAAGTGTACAGAGACGAGAATAACGACAATTGTGGAAGCAGAGTGTTCTCGAATAATGATAAAGCACGAACCTGACACGGTCTTAATCGTGCCACCATATCGATAGCTCTAATGAAACTATAAATTAAAAATATCTTTCAACGAAAATGTAATAAAAGAGCAGTTTGAACAATTATTGCATTAGTAGCATGTTAAAACCAATTGTTTGGCACTTCATTGTTTTTGGAAAGAGATCTTCACAAACAATGCTTATGCACCGATGGCTTTGGATCTCATGATCTTTAATGACTTCACTCTGGAGCATTAATTTGGGATTGCATTTTGATTCTTTGTAGAAGCTATATTTTGGTGTGTGGAGAAAGGGAGTGGAGGAGAAAGCGTGTGTGGAGCAAGGCACACAAACTCCTCCACATACCCTTTCTCTCGCACTTCTCACATTAATTGTGTGAAAATTAATAAATAAATACCAAAAGAAACATAAAGCCACCTCTGCATGACTGCAACTATGCTAAAAGCTTAATGTGCAAGTTCGCCACCACCCATCGATGCCTTCCGTAAAGGGTCTCAATTTGTCATGATTCTACTTTTTCTTAGTTGTTCTATTATGTTCCCTCAAAGGTGCAGAGGAAGCTTTCATTGTGCGGAGTGCGGAGGTGGCTTTCATTCCGCAGAGTGCGAAGTACGAAAGTGTAGATAAAGCATGTGCGAATATACGAATAATGATAAGTTGCATAAACAATTGTGAAATCAAAATATTCTTAAATAACAACAAAACACAGACCCCACACTATCTTAATCATTTAATTAACAATAAAGAAAAAAACTATGCTACTTTACAACTATCAATTATATAATTATAAATTAACACAATTCAAAAATATTAAATATATCATAAGCATGTCACCACTTGTCATTCACACACACTCAGCAATTTATTGCATGATACACTCATTCTCAAGGCAGCATTTGAACATTTCTCTTGTATTCATATATACAGAGAACACAATACCGAGGCTGACAAACTATCCAAAGAGGCCTTGACTCTCCCCAGAGGTGTTCGGACAATAGTGGAGCAGAACAGAACAGAGGAGCACCAATTTTATCACAGGCCATACATAGACCAAAGGCATCAATGGGACAACAATCCCATCAGCTGACAGAAATGGAGATATGCTTTGAAATAATAGGAACATTGACGATATGTTTTTAAAACAGAGTCCTTTTTGTAATAAAGATGGGCTGAAATGCCAGAACATAAGTTTATATACTGCACTGAACAACACTCTGCGGGGTGAATTTTATATGACCGATACAGTAATGCCATGGGCATCTGCTTATGTAATTTTCAACTATAATGAAAGTTACTGATTTTTCCAGTGGAAAAAAAAAATTAAATATATCATAAGCGTTATAAATTTGTATAAATTCATTAAAATAAGAAATCAATTCAAAAATATTAAATATATCATAAGCATTATAAATTGGAGTTGTCTATAATGCGACTTTTTGGAGATTCCGGTGACGGAATCCGGCGGAAGAAATGAGGTCAAATCTAGATTTTTAGCAGTTAAAATGGTTTTTTAACTGCATATTTGGATTCAGCGCCCTGAAAAACCCCTGGGAGCCATTGATTGTGCAGAAACTAGCTATTAAACTTGGGATTCCAATGAATTGCTGCCGGATTTTGACCGAAAAAATCCGCCAGAAAAATTTTCAAAAAGTCACGTTATAGACTACTACTTATAAATTTGTATAAATTCATTAAAATAAGAAATCAATATCAAATGTTATTAACACAATTCAAATGTGTTATAGATATTCCAATTTACCATCACACATTTTAAAAAATATTAAAAAAAAATCCATCAAATTTTTTCAAAGACTATCCCCTATTCTCAAAAAACAAGTTGCAAGGTTTCCAAATAATATAAAAATAAATAAATCCAAAATATAAAAAATAAATAAATTAAAATTAAAATAAATACTTGGAGCGCAAGTAAAGCCAAACAAAACAATTCATGTGGGGCCTTCACCATGCGTGCAATGATTGATATCTGTCGGTTGAAGTTAATGATGGGATGAATAAATACGGCCATGTTCAAGACATTTGCATTAAACACGTCACACATCAATGTTCTCAATTTGAAACTGTCGGAAACTCTCAATGCACTAGCAAAAGAGCAGCCCCGTGACACATCAATGTTTTCAAAGTCAAAAGACCAGCCCCGTGACACATCAATGTTCTCAAAGTCAAAGTCACCTGTGATGTACTCGTGAGGTTGCATGGTTTTTAAAAGGTTGCATGCACCATGGTGGTTTTTAAAAAGTTGCATGTTGCATGTTGCATGGTGTTTAAAAAGTTGCATGTTGCATGGTTTTTAAGAAGTTGCATGGTGTTTAGTTGATTTTAGTAGGGTTGGTGTTTAAAAATATCAACTAAACTCTACTAAAGACCAACCCTAAGTGGCCTGTTTTGATACGCACTACTAACTTTAGTACTTTCTATCAATTATTGTCCTTCAGCTGTGCTATCTCTTAAATTTCTATCAATTCTATAGATTTCTCCACACCTATGAACAACCTATGAACACTAACCTACGTTGGGTATAAGTCCTGAGATATCGGCGATACAGCACCAGCGTTGAAAGCTGCTCTTCCCCCAATTTATATAAATATATGCCGATGCAGCCATAATTCTGGCCCAGCGATCCCAATATCGTCCACCTTCGCATTTAGTGAGAGGGAGAATAGGTCTGTCGTTAATTGAGACTGCGCCTCCTTCATGGCGGAGCCGAATCCAAATCCACAGCAAGTATTGTTTAACGCCACCCGCCATGAGCATGAACTCTTGCTGTTTGAGGGTCTTCAGGCGTACAAATGCAGCGGCTGCAAAGAATACGGAGCCAACAGGGGTTACAGGTGTTCGATTTCTTCTGGTTCTAAGTGTAAGAATTTCACTCTGCACGAAGTCTGCGCCGCTCTCCCAGATGCCATCCAACACCCGTTTCGCAAAAACGTGATCATCAAGTTTCGTTCCAAGACATTTCTGAGGCATCAATGCAGTGCCTGCTACGAGGTGATGAAAGGATTTATGTTCGAAACTGCAAGGCATAACACAAGGATCCATCCCTTGTGTGTGGCGCTTCCTAAAATACTCGACTACGGTGGGCACGCAAATCACAAACTCAAAATTGTGACGGGTGCTTTAAAGGGGAAAGCATACACTTGCAGCGCCTGCGATAGTTACATCCGTTGCGGTGGTTGGAGATATCGGTGCGAGGATGTGGCGTGTAAGGTTTACGTGGATCCGAGCTGCGCTAAAAATGACATTTTTGGACTCTCACAGCATGGTATTCAGCGATAAAAGAGCTGGTTTGGTTCAGTCAATTATCAGTCAATTTGAATTTTGCCATTTAAAAAAAAAATTGGAATAATATTATAATTTTTTTAAGAAGGGTTGTTAAGTTGTCAATCCTTCTAATTTTTTTTTTTAATTTCATTTTTTCTGAAATCCAAACTTTCATAATTTCAATTTCCAGCTGTCAATGCACTGTGCATCTATCACAAATTACAATGGTTAAACTTGTAAATTTTCTTTCTCAACTAATGTTAAATATCATTTCAAAAACAACAGTTTCTGGGTTGCTCCCATTTCAAAAACAATAGTTTCCTTTTGAATTGAGTTTTCTAATTTGTGCATAAAGCTTTCCATGATAGATTCAAATGAAACAAAGCTAGATTCAAATGGAATAAAGCTTTCCATGCTAGCTTTTTCAGAAAGTCAGTGACAATGGAGATTTGTGATATTAACCACTTAGGGCCAGCCAGTGCAGAATGAAGAGGAAAACATTTCGGAAACAAAGGTATTTCATTGAAACACATTAGCTTGTTCCTCTGTTGAATGGATGGATGAATTAGCTCGTTCCTCTGTTGAATGGATGGATAAGGTAAGAGAAATCTGAACTTTCTTCATATTAATATGAACTGCAATTGGAATCTCTAATTTTTCTGGTTTCTATTTCAGTTATTCATTTGTTATTTGCAAGTGTTTTTGGATTAACATTTCTTTGTCTGTTTGTTTTTAATTTCTTAATTCCAGCATCGAGTGCAGAGCATTGGGCGCAAAGCACCCTAGTGAATAGTAAGAATACTACTATAATTTCTTGATTCCAGCGTCCAGGGCAGAGCATTGCATGCAAAGCCCCTAGTGAATTGTAAGAATACTACAACCTAGTCATATTTATAAGGTATTGTATAGTGTGGTGTTTATCAATTTGATTTATTTGTGAATAATAATTCATCTAATTATTTTCAAAATCGGTAAGGTGATTTGTTTTCTCATTTCTTGTTTTTAGCAACTTTGGTGAGTGTGTAGCGTGGAGAGTTTCCTGTACAAAGGTTTCGGTGAGCACTATTTCTCTGAAGCAATATCCTTCTAAGGTACCTTCCCAACTTCTCTAGACTTTTTTATAGACTTCCCCTCCTATTCTTCATGATTCCGCTCATATTTTCATGATTCCACTCTAGTTGGTGCAGTCTATTCAATGAGCAATTATCTCACTAGAAAGTTGCATTTTTTTCAAATTCTATCATTTTTATTTTTATCTATTACTGATAAGAGCGATCAAGGCTTAATAGCTTTCTGTTTGATAATGGTAAAAATGACGGTGGCTTAATAGCTTTTCATTTATAAGTCTATGTGCTAAGCAATAGCAAGGTGTGGTTATACTATGTTTTAGAGTTTTTAATTGAGATTTGGTAAAACAATTTTTGTTGGATTATGTTATTTCAATGATCCATGCTGTTATATTATGTTTTGAAATTTTTAATTAGAATTTAGCAAAATTGTTTTTATTAGATTATATTTTTTTAATTATATATATATATATATAAATGATTCAATGAAAACTCAAACTATGATTCTAACAAATTTCTGCGAAACAAATTTGATAGAAAATATCATAAAAACCTTGACAACATAGAATAGTTACACCAACGGTTCACAATCAATAGTTGTAAGTGTGAGATGTTACAACAAATTTGATTTTGAAGATTTTACTTGTATGGAATTGGAAAAATTGAAGTATTGAATTAAACATTGTGCTAAATATTGATATAGTGAAGTTATAAAAGAAACTTTGGTATGCACAGGAGAAGCAATCTATCATAAACATGTTAGGAGCCAGAATGAAATTTTGCCATACAACATTGTTGGAATTGGAGGTACTAACAGTGTAGCACATACATATATATGTGTGTATGGAGGTACTGAATTGAACAGTGTACCACACACACACACACACACACATATATATATATATAAGGTGTGCTCAGTGGAAAGATTCTAACATTAAGTAAAATTGTTAATCTCGCAAAGTCTCAAACAACATATAAGAAATGACATGCTAAGCATTGGAGAATTATTACATTCGAACTTGGAACAACGGTATAAAAGAAAACTTTAATATATAAAAAATTGAAGCCTTTTAAAGACTAGCAATTGAAGATTTATAGAAGATCAAAAAGCATGCCTTGAGTTTAGATTAATTACCATATGCAACAATTATATATTCTATTGTAAATGCAGATCAGTAGGTCTTCAAGCTATTCTTGTTGGAAGGGAAGTCTAGTATGTTGTCTTCGAACTCACCACATTAGTTCCAAACTATTACCGATTTACCATGTGTTAAAAAAAAGAAATTTGAAGATAATTTACTGTTGTCAATTGAATTTCTTCTTTTTTTATGCTTTTCATTATGTAAGGGCGACCTGAATATGTGCCCTTCTAAATAAAATTAAGACCTGCCCTTCAAATTTGATCACTGGTCAGGTGATAAAAGGGCAGGTTTGGTCCAGTCAATCATGAGTGGAGCAGTAAATGGGCTCTTCGGCTCATGAAGTAGTAATATTTTGGAAATATTTTTAAATTTGCAATAAACATAAATTTAGATTTATTTTAGACTTAGGACATGAATATCTATATGTAAGTTTTTGTTTGTTACTTAAGCTTCAGGACCAGAGTATCTATTTGTAAGTATGAAGTCATCTTTATTTTGATTGACTTGTAAATTTCACTCATAAAAATAAATATTTATCTGTAAGTGTGCCATCATTTTCATCCTGATTGTCATCTATTCTGATTTTATCATTTTATCTTATTTTCTTAAGCTCTAGTTTTTACAGCATCTCCCACATAAAAGTCTTTGGTCCAATTCTCCTCTATATTCTTTTGTGAACATAACTTCAGTGATTTAATTATCCTCCATACCCATCATTAAGACAAAGAAAAGACCAATGCCTGAAATACTATTGCCACAAAAACATAGCAGTTAGCGGTCACCAATATCTGCATCTCTCCATAAACCACACTCAAATTAAAAAATAAAAATAAATGATACATGGTTTTCAATTATCTTTCTGTACTTTTATCCTCTGTTGGATGCAACATCACGCAGCGTGATTATTTTCGACAGTGAGTACTTATATTTTTTGTGGATTATATTCATAACTTTTAGCGTCTCCGTGACAATGGTGAATGATAAAAAGCAGGAGGTGTGTATTTTTAATTTTTGTTGCACATAAGGGATTCGAGGGCTAATGATAACAAACCACAGGGATTTAGGCCATTTGGAATTGAACTTATGCTCATTAGTCATCTGTGGAGGTATGTTTCTATGTTGGGAGGATTTTATTGGATGTAATTTTTTTGTGGGCTCTTTGAAACATTATTTCTTTAGTTGGGTTAAGAGTAGTATTAAAGAGGGCCAACGAAAAATGTTTATCAAGATATTGTTTCGACACGTATAGATTGTACTGATCAATTTCACTTCTTAATTGTTAAGAGTAGCAATTGATGTCTATGTTGAAAATCTTTTTTTCATCTTGATTTCTATCAGCTGAATGGAGAGGGTTTTAATGTTGGATCAATAATTTAATTTTTAATTCCATGTGGGATGTATGTTGCTACAAGATTTTGTTTTTGGGCTTCAAATGCATCAGTTAGTCATAGCGTTCAGTGACTTTTGTATGTCAAAAATAAATTAATTTTTTCTTAATCACAAGCTATGGCCAATTTAATGAATACAATTGTTTAGGTATTTGTAAAAAATTATAAACATGTATTTGATTTTCACCTATAAGATTACATAGTACTCCACTAGCTAAACTTAATGGTGTTTTTTGTCTATTTTTTTAGACTCGTTACACCTGTGTATGCTTATTTGAAATTGAATTTAAACCCATGTACTTTTGAGTAATTATTAAAATGTTACTATTGGTTTATTGTTATGGACCAAACACAAAATAACATGATAAACCTTGTGTAACTCCTTATACATTACAAGAGTACCTCCCCAAATAACCACTAGTATATAAGTTTGGGTGTACAAGATTTACCTCTACATATACTTTTATATTCACTCACTACAGGCGTATGCCCACTATGAATGCTACCTTCTATTTACATAATTTTTTTTCGATGGGAGGAGAGCCAAATCAAAGTGTTTATGTCCAGATTTTGGCTACTTCTCTATAATATTTAGATCATTTTTTCAATGCAAAGAAAATTAAACCAAAGTGGTTACATCATGATTTCTGATGCTTCTCTGTATAGAGTCAAGTACAAGCAGCCATCTTGCCACATATTACATCATTATGAAGAATGGTCCACATATTACATCATTATGAAGAATGGTCCACATATGAGCAGTGATGGCTGATTGCAAATACTAATTACCTACAAGGTAGACTAGCATTATATACTTGACATTCTATTTTGTTTCTCTAGTGGTCTTCCATTTCTTTTTATGGCCATGAAATCAACTGATTCCATTCAAGCATGTCATGCCATAATTTTGTTCTACTTGCATTTGGCATAATTGGGTCCTTACTGTTACGAAATGTACATAAAAATTCTCTCGCATGTATAATGGGAATATACTTTCTCACTGTCTTGGCATTTCTAAATGTAGGAATATCTGCAATAGAGATGAAACTGTACCAATGCACATGATTCTTCATGATCAACTTCATCAAATAGCAGTGATTTCATTTATGTCATTTTTCTTTTAAACTTCTAGGCTTCCTACACAATTTGAGCACGGCTTGGGTTCATCTTAAATTATATACATGCCTATGTGTGTATTATTTGTAGATTGTAGTTTATTTCTATAAACAATCTTGTAGGTGGCTACTGTTTGGAATAGGGAAAGAGTATCCTACTTTATGCCTAAGTTGCATAGGAACTATTGTTGTTTGATCTAGCTACTAGAGATTCATTCTATCAAATCTTACAATTCGATAGCAAATTAGCCAGTTAGTATCTCCATTGTTTGCTTTAATTTAACCACTTTAAGGTTATATGCAGCAAAACTCTCGTTTCTTTGCAACAATGTGCAATTATTTGTTTATAATAAATATACTCTCAGATGTTAGGGCTTTGTACAAATAGGATGGATAGAAATCCAGATATGTTTTTTAGCTCTATGTAATTAATAGCGATGAATTCACTATGCTAGATCAGATGTTGTACACATTAAATTATGCAAGAATTATTATTGATTTCACTTACTTCACGGTGTGGTATGAGTCAAGTGCGATTTCAAATAGGAGTTGGCATATTTCTTGCAGCCACTACAAAAAATGTTGTACCGATTTTTTATGTTGAGACTGAGCAATATTTGCATACTTTACAGGTATGTTTGTGTTATCATGCATTCACATCCAGTCTTTTGTTATGCAAACTAAACTTCTAAGTAATATTGGATGAATATTCCTAGTTTGTTGATTCTCTTAGTTTTGCTTAAATTGGTTTACTTAAGGTATCTGCAGTTTCCACATGTGATGCTTATATCTCCTAATTTTTTAAATATATTCTGGAAATATCTTCAGTGGTTGTAAACGTTTATCAGATTTAGATAAATAAAGGACTGGAAATTATTAGTATCTTTAATATATTTATTATTTCATAGGCATACAAAGCCCATGCACTCAGGTTGTTCGGATACAAGTGGAGAATATTTTGTGGCGATAGTGTGGCCTTTTCGTTCTAGAAAACAAGGTGAATGTGTACATGAACTAAGCTATATTGGAAATAAATTCCATTCAATGTTATTTCATCCAAGCTATCCAAAAATTTTGGTAATAAGATGTCAAGTATTGGTTTACCCTTAAAATTTAAGAGATGGTTCAATTATCCCCTCTCAAATAATGCTCGTTAGGACATGCAAGTTAGGTTTGCTTCAGATCTTATCAACACATTTGATATATTGTTGTGTTTGTTTAATGATCAAGTGCCTTGCATGATAGGTTTTCTTGAGATCTTAGAAGCATATTTGATATATTGTTGCAGCTTTCCAATACTATTGTCCTCTTAAGACAAACAATTCATCCTCTCACAAAATGATGCTTGGATTTTTCATTTTCTCTTGTACTTTTGTGACATAATGGGCTTATAGTTTTGTTTACCTTCGAATCTTTGCATTTCTTTTGTTATAAATTCAAACAAAACCTTCCATTCAATGTGAAAATGCATTCCTTGCTTGTTTAACCATTTCAGAAATACTAAACTTGGTTTAAATAAATTCTAAGTACTCTAGTTTCTAGATGATAACCATCTAGCACCTGATGTTGCTTGCATTGATTGGGATGCTTTGGTACCTTCTTGGCACATGCAAGCATTCAAATTTTTTTTATTTTAATTTTCTATAATAAATTTGAGTGGATCTGGATGGCCATTATAAGTTGATGCCATCCAAGGATTTATTCAATGGGCATTATTTCTTAAAGAGTGGTTGCTCTAAAATCTTGTATTAGATAGGTCAAATCATTCTAACATATTGTTATTTTTCACAACCAAGTTATTCATTGAGAACATTTACTAGTCATTTAGGAACTGTTGTCTCCTAATTTCCATCCAAACAATGATCTTCTCTACTCTTGTGATGGATAATATGAAATGTTTTATTGTAGTGTTAATCAGGGCATTTGCACAAGAACATTTAAGGTGGAACAATTCTAAAATATATGTCTTTTAGCTCTATGTAATTAATCACAATGATTGCGCTATGCTAGTTGAGATGTTGTACACTTTAAATTCTGAAAGAATTATTATTGATTTCAATTACCTCACAGGGTGGTATGAGTCAAGTGCAATTTCAAATAGGCATTGGTAGACTTCTTGCAACCATTGCAAAAAATCTTGTATCAATTTTTTTATGTTGAGACTGAGGATAATTGCATTTTTTACAGGTATGTTTTGTGTTATCATGCATTCACATTCAGTCTTTTGTTATGCATGCTAAACTTCTAAGTAATATTGGATGAAGATTCCAAGATTGTTGATTAAATTGGTTTACATAAGGAGTTTGCAGTTTCCACATGTGATGCCTATATCTTCTATTTTTTTAAATATGTCATGGAAATATCTTCAGTGGTTGCAAACATTGATCAGATTTAGATAAAGAAAGGCTTGGAAATGATTAGTATATTTAATATATTTATTATTTCAGAGGTATACAAAACCTGTGCACTCAGTTCCCTGGGACACAAGTGGAGAATATTTTGTGGTTGTAAGTAAGTACTATGTTAGGGTATGGTCTTTTCGTTTTGGAAAAGATGGTGAATGTGTGCATGAACTGAGTTGTAGTGGAAATAAATTCCATTCATGTGTCTTTCATCCAAGCTATCCAAAAATTTTGGTAATTGGATGTCAAGTATTGTTTTACCTTTAAAATTAAAAGATGGTTCAATTATCCCCTCTCAAACAATGCCCCTTAAGGGACTTGCAAGATACATCTGCTTTAGGCCTTAGCAACATATTCGATATATTGTTGTGCCTTTCTAATGATCATGGGCCTTGCATCATAGGTTTACTTGAGATCATAGCGACACATTTTATATATTGTTCCAATTTTCTAATATTGGTGTCCTTTTAAACTTTGAAGATGAACAATTCATCCTCTCACTAAATGATGCCTGCCTTTTTCATTTTCTCTTGCATTTTTGTGGCATAGTGGGCTTAGAATTTTGTTTTCCGCAAAGCCTTAACATTGTTTTTGTTATAAATTCAAGTAAAATCTTCCATTCAAGATGAAAATACATTTATTGATTGATTTACCATTTCATAAATACTAACCTTGGTTTAATAAATTCTAAGTACACTAGTTTGTAGATGATACACATCTAGCACCTGTTGTTGCTTTCATTGGTTGGGATGCTTTGGTACCTTCTTGGCACATGCAAGCATTTGAATTTTATGTTATTTTAATATTTTATAATAGATTTGGGTGTAGGATTCCTGTTATAAGTTGATTTCATCCAAGCATTTACTCAATGGGCATTCTCTCTTCAAGAGTGGTTGCTCCCAAATCTTGTATTAGATAGGTCAAATCATTCTAACATATTGTTATTTGTTACAATCAAGCTATTCATTGAGAATTTTTACTGATCAGTTAGGAATTTGTATGTCTCTTGATTTCCAATATCCAAACAATGATCTACTCTACTCTTGTGATGGAGAAAATGAAATGTGTTACTATAGTGCTAATCAGGGAATTTGCACAAGAAATTTTAAGGTGGACAATTTATAAAGTATATTTTTTTTAGATGTGTAATTAATCATGATGAATTCATTATGCTAGATAAGATTTTATACACATCAAATTTTGAAAGACTTATTCTTGATTTAACTTACTTCATAGGGTGGTATGAGTCAAGTGTGATTTCAAACATGAGTTGGGAAACTTCCTACAACCACTACAGAAAATGTTGTATCGTTTTTTTATGTTGAGACTGAGCACAATTTGCATTCTTTACAGGTGTGTTTTGTGTTATGCACATTAAACTTGTAAGTAATATTGGATTAAGATTTTGAGTTTGTTGATTCTCTTAGTTTTGTTGAAATTGCTTTACTTAAGGTATATGCAGTTTCCACATGTGATGCATGTATCTTCTAAAAAAAAATGGAAATATCTTTAGTGGTTATAAACAGATTTAGATAAAGAAAGGATTGGAAATGATTAGTATCTTTATATATTTATTATTTCATATGAATACAAGGCCTGTGTACTCAATTTGTTGGGATAGAAGTAGAGAATATTTTGCAGTTGTAAGTGAGGATTCTGTTAGGGTATGGTTTTTTCATTCTGGAGAAGAATGTGAATGTGTACATGAACAAAGTTGTAGTGGAAATAAATTCCATTCATGTATATTTCATCCAAGCTATCCAAAGCTTTTGGTAATTCGATGTTATCAAGTTAGTCATGTTCGGTATTTGACTTCAAAACATTACTTATATAATATGGGTTTTTTCCTTGTAAGAGTTGGTAACTTTTGGTAATTATCAGATTAGTCATGTTCAGTATTTGAATTTGAAACTATTACTTATTTAATATAAGATTTTTCCTTATAAGAGTTGGTAATGATAAACGTTGTGATTGAGATATGTGATTTGTTGATCTTTATTGTGTTTGATTGCAATCACTGGAGCTATGGAATATGGAAGAAAACAAGAGTATGACCCTTCTTGCACATGATACCCAAACAAGAATTGAAGAAAGAGGAGAATAATAACACTAGAGCAACAAATGCAAAAAGAGAGAGAGAAGAGAACCAGTCTAGTGATACCCTTAAAGCCAATATCCTGCATGAGACACACGTGTAAAAATTGATGGTCATGCCTTTAGAGTTGGTGAATTCACCTGCAATGCCTTGACAACACAATGATAATGTTTTGAAGTGATGAAACAATATTTGATGTGTAAATTGTAGTCCAACCAATATTTAGTTGGAAATTCATATTGTAATACTTGACATTTCATATAATATAATTTATGTGGTTGAAGTTATTTATAGTTGTACACGATATTATTGAGTATTTTAATTAACCTATGTAATTTTTTCGTTTTCATATTAGATGAACATCCACATTGTATGACATTTTTTTTAATTTAGTCACAAAATAATACTAATTAATTTATGCTGATTAACAATGAACATATAGAACAATAGGGGGGAAGGCGCTCTACAACCTAGGGTTTCTGCGAGACTCTGCAATGGCGCAGACTCTTTCTTCTCTATCTCCACCTATTGTCCGCCTACCTCATCGTGACAGCAGGCCATTGGCTTAATCTGCACGGAAATGGATTTCCCCCGGGGGGGCTTCAAAGCCTTCCCCTCCTTCTGATAGAGATCCTCCAGCATAGCAACGGACATTGCCCTCTAGCCCAGAACAAGAAGATGAGAACAAAAGAGATTCTCCACTGCAAGAAACGACAAATTCTTCCACTGATAAGTCAGATAGGTGCAGTGAAGTACCAGAAGGAAAGATAGGGCAACAGGAAACGCCCAAGGTTACATCAAAGACATGCAAACCCATAGCAGCTGAAAGGCCCAAGATAGAATTTCCCAGCAAAAGAATCAATGGTCAAATTCAGTATATGAAGGACCATGTGCTCATTGGAAAATTTATTGGATTCTGACCGACTGAAAAAGCTTTGCAAGGATGGATCTCTACCAAATGGAAACCCAAGGGTCATGTCACCCTACAACTAGGACCAAAGGGGTTCTTCACTGCGATCTTCATCTGCAACAAAGATCAGAATAGAATCACGGATGAAGCTCCCTATTTCTTCAACTCCACTGGTTTGTATTTAAGGGAATGGGTAGAGATATTTAACCGGACAAGGAGGATTTCAGCCGGGCACCAGTATGGATCAGGATGTACTCACTCCCGTCGAAATACTGGGATGAGGAATCACTCAGAGGCATTGGAAAAGGGCTGGGGGAGTTTATAAAAATTGTTGAAGAAATGAAGCTACGCAGATACACCTCCTATGCCCGTATCTGTGTCATCATGCACCTGGACAAAGCCCTTCCGGACTCGGTAAGCCTCTTCCATGATGACTATGAATGGATTCAACCCTTGGATTATCAACATGTACCCTTTTGTTGTTGTAAGTGTCATGCCCATGGGCATCTTTTTCAAGATTGTCCTCTAAATGCTAAACCCTAAACCTCTGATCCCTCAGACAAGCCGTCCCATGATAGCTTCACCAAAGTTACAAACCACAAAATATCACACAAAAAAATTTCCTCAAGGAAAAAACCCGAGCAGGACGTTGCCTCCATTCCTTCCACAAGCAACAGCTTTGAGGTTCTTGCTAAAACCTCAAAAGAACCACCTCTGAACTCATTGCCCATCCCTCCACTGATCACCTCGTCCTCTCTCCCCCCTCCATCTGGTTCCTCTCCCAATCCCTTGCCCCCAAATGACATCAATGGGATTCCTGAGGCAACTCGAAAGGACCCTTAATGGAAATCTAATGATATGGATGTTGATGTTTTCCCTAGCCAATCCTTGTGCTTAGCAATCACTTCAGATGAAAAGAATCAGACGCAACAAATGGACGAAGAACCAGAAAGCATTGATTTGGGAGGACTTGACATTCTTGAGCTCGAACGAGCATGCAGAAAGAAGGACTACGACAAGATTCCAGAGCATCAGCCCAACACACTGGAAATCATCATCTCCAGGGCTTACCAGCAACAACTGGGTATTCCGCCAGGGAGTCAATGGGATGGCGCCTTCCTTCCTAAAGACTCCAAAAAGAATGGGAGAAGGACATATCTCCAAAGAACTATAGCAATAGGGAAAATCCTGGTAGACTCAGGTAGATACGCTAAGCTGACAAAGTATTACAAGCCCACCACCAATAGTGAATCATGAAGCTCACTTCATGGAATTTAAGAGGGCTCAACAACCCCATCAAACTCAGAATGATAAAAAACATGATAAAGCAGGAGCAGCCCCAAATTTTCTTTCTTCAGGAAACGAAATGTAATTGCAACACTCTTGGAAACATTCACTCTAGAGCTTGGCGGGGCTGTCACTCGGTTGCAGTGGATGCTTTGGGTGCCTTAGGGGGACTGGCAATTGCTTGGAACACGCAAGCTATAACACTTTTAGAAATTCATGCCTCCCATCACATTATTCAGGCTACTTTTCATATAATCAGCACTAACATCCATGGCCATCTCACCAATGTCTACTTCCCACAGGAAGCAGGCAACAAAATTGCTTTACTAGACATAATAAAAGTGCTTAACTTCAATAGAGTCCATCCTCTTTGGATCATTGGAGGAGACTTCAACCTGATCACCAAGCTAGAGCAAAAGCAAGGAGGTCGTGCCAAGCTGGAACAGGAAAATGGCCACTTTAAAGAATTCATCCAAAACAATTTGTTAATTGATCTGCAATTCTGCAATGGCACGCACACCTGGAGCAATCGCAGGGTTGGGAGGCAACAAATAACTTCTAAACTAGATAGATTCTTCATCTCCAATAACACGGTGCATCTTGGAGGTGACATCGCAGCATCAATTCTTCCATATTCAAGTTCTGATCATTGTCCTATCTCCCTCCAATGGAAAATACCATGCAACACTACCACGCGACCATTATGCTTCGAAGCATTCTGGATCTCCCATCCCACCATCAACGATCTCATCAGATCCACATGGGACAGCTTCCCTTTGCCATAGGGATAAAAAATGTTTTAGTTTCAATAGAAACTCAAATTTCTGAAATCCCAAATAAAGTGTTGGAATCAAGAGACTTTCGGTAATATCTTTCAGGCTCAACAAGATCTAAACAAAGAAATGAGAGAGCTCCAGCAACAGATAATCACAGAGGGATACAAGGAAGGGACTTTGGAACAATAAAAGCACATTCACAATCAAATGGAGGAGAGGGGAAGGCAGAAGGAAATTCTTTGGAAGTGGAAATCTAGGATTAGATGGCTAAAAGAAGGAGACAGGAACACTAAATTCTTCCACAGAACCACAATACAGAGAATAATTCACAATACCATCTCTTTCACTCAAAAGAAAGGAGGGGAAAGAGTGGAAAATCATACAGAGATCGAACAGGAATTTATAAGCCACTTCCAGAAGGTTCATCAAGAACTCCAAATAGATAGATGGCCTGCTATAGAAAAAATCACTCAAAATGTATTGAAAATTATCACAGAAGAACACAACAAACTCCTTCTTCAACTTGTCACGCCTCAGGAGGTGGATGTAGCTATGAAACAGCTCAAGGAGGGCAAAGCCCCGGGTCCGGATGGCTTCACTAGTACTTTCTTCCACTCTTTCTGGGATCTTATAAAAGAGGTGGTATGGCTAGTGGTGGATTAATCGCATACTCTTCATTGGCTTCTGCCCTCTCTAAATTTAACTTTCATTGCCCTCATCCCAAAAGAAGAGAGCACGAGTACTCCAGACAAATTTTGCCCAATCGCTCTATGCAATGTTATTTACAAAGTGATATCTAAGGTCATTGCCAATAGGTTAAAGCCGCTTCTGCCCTTGCTCATATCACCTGAACAATCTAGTTATGTAGAAGGAAGACAAATACTGGACAGAATTATCCTCACACATGAAATCATAGATTCCCTCAAGCACTCCAAACAGGCAGGTATGATCCTCAAGTTTGACCTCTCAAAAGCTTTTGATAAGCTAAGTTGGACCTATATTCAAAAAATGTTAACTGCTTTTGGTTTTTCCCCAATGTGGGTTCGATGGATTTTGAGCCTAATATCCACAACTTTCTTCTCTATCCTCATAAATGGCATACCATCTCGTCCTTTCAGTCCCTCAAGAGAATTAGGCAAGGAGATCCCCTCTCCCCATTCTTTTTCATGCTAATGGCAGAAGGTTTGGGTCGTCATATCAAACATGCCCTCCTCTCCCAGCAGCTCAAAGGTTTATCCATTCACAACTCTCCTGTCATCACTCATCAATAGTTCGTTGATGACAACATGCTATTTGGGTACCCTGCGGTTTACGAAGCCTCTCTTTTTAAATCCCTTTTGAATGACTTCTTTGATGCCTCAGGAACTAGCATCAACACGGCTAAATCACAGATCTTCTTTTTGAACACCCCCCCTGTTACTCAACATGCCATTGCTCGTATCATGGGCTTCTCCATAGCCTCCTTACCTTCCAAATACCTTGGAGCCCCCCTTATTGTTTCTGCCATCAAGCACGACTCTTAGAATTTGCTCCTTGAGAAACTTGAATCTTGTCTCAATTTATGGACTCATAGAACACTGAATATACCTAGCCAGTTAGTGCTAATCAAAGTTGTGCTATAGGCAATGCCGCTCTACCTTTTCTCAATCCTTGCAGCGCCTAAATGGGTTATTAAAAAAATAAAAGCTCTATAGTGCAATTTTCTTTGGGGTGCAACAGGCACAAATCGCAAATGGGCCTTGGTAAAATAGACAATAGCTTGCAAGTCTAAAGAAAAAGGGGGTATAGGTCTGCGGGATCCTAGCTACAACAATGCAATCATGGGTGCAAAAATTTGGTGGCAATGATTCTCTACTCCCAACAAGCCATGGGAAGCCATATGGATAGCCAAATATGCCAATCATAGACTAATAGAGGAGCTTATTAGATTCACTCCCATTGAAAAAGGATCAGTAATATGGAATGCTGCTAGACAACACTTCTTACTGATCCAGCAATAGAGTTTTTGGGAAATAAGAAATGGCAGAACTGCAAGGTTTTGGGCGGATTCATGGAACCAACTATCTAAGCTCAACGGCATCCTTAGACAAACTCCTTGCCAAGATTGGGAGGAGCAACAAAGGGAATCCTTCCAACAACAATGGACTCCAGAGATAGAACAAGGGTAAAGACAGTGGAATCAAATCGACAGGCTGATCAGGAATGCAGATAACTAGACTAAGAAGAACTTGGAGAGGGAGCTCCAAAATCAACGTATTAGGTATTCCGAAGGCAGGGATATTCTAAGATGGGGTTACATTCCTAGAGGTTCCTTCTCCACCAAAGAGGCTTATAAAATTATTTACACAGATCCTACGCCCCTGGATCCCATCTGGGGCAGAATCTGGTCACCGGGCACTTGGCCCAAAGTCTCTCTCTTCCTCTGGCTTGTGGGGCACTGGAAAATCCTCACTTGGGACAAGCTTAGGAGAAGAAACTTTCATGGGACCTCAATCTGTCCCAATAGAAACTCTCAGGAGGAAACGCTCCAAGATCTCCTGGACTCTTGCACCTTTGTGAACCAGTTGTGGGAGAAGGCTAGCTTTCGTTGTCAAAAAAGATGCAGTGTCTGAAGACATCATCAACTCCATTCACCATTGGCACCAAAACCCTTACAAAAGTGATATTCTAAACCAATTATGGAGAATGATTCCTGGACTTCTCCTTTGGTCAATCTGGAAAGAAAGGAACAAGCGCATATTCAAAGATGAAAGCACTCCTTTAGAAATCATCTGGGGCAACTTTTGTCTCAATCTTAAAGAAACCTTGGCACTTCGAACTTGGTATCCGGGCAATTTTCCCACTCTTGCAAATGAGAAAGCCATTTGGGTAAACTGGAACATACGACTCCCACAAGGTACTCATAATCATAGACCCTAAGAAGGCATCAACATCAAAAAGCACTCATGGACCCCCCCTCCAAAGCACACTTTCAAGCTCAACTTTGATGGAGCTTCAAAGGGCAACCCTGGTAACGCAGGATTTGGTGGCATATTTAGAAATCATGAAGGTTCGCCTCTCCTTATATACTTTGGAAACATAGGCTGGGACACGAACAACTCAGCTGAATTGGAGGGTCTCTGGCAAGGATTACTCCTTTCCTAGTGACATAACCTCCATCCTCTGGAGATCGAAGGTGATTCCCTAATCCTCATCAACATGGCCAAACAACTCCTCAATGGGGCTCATGCGCAAAAAAATGCCAATAGTTGGAGACTCGAAGCCAGATTGTATGCAATAGAACAATCGCTTCACAACAATCGGGCCATCATTTTCAATCATGTTAAGCGGGAAGGCAACAAGGTCACTGATCTACTTGCCAATTTGGGGGTGGAAACTGAGTGCATTCTACTCACAAGGGCTCTAGACATAATTCAGAAACATGATCAAGAACGGGAGTGCAAAACTATGGTCCAAAGGGATGCAGGTCTCCCTGATGCGGGTGTATAATCCAGCCTTAAATGTGAAGGGACAGGGGTGTGGCGAGGTGGATCAACACCTGCCTACCTAGTACAAAAAGGTTAATAGATGCATGGAAGATGGATCTCGGCATTTGCGAAGAGCAGGGCTCATCTTCTTCCACTCCAGAGGCTCTGGTTCTCCCATCATGTCCACCGCGCTCGTTAATTCCTACACACGCTCCGGCCTGCCTCAGAACACGGCATTCTTCAATGCAACAGTTATGGAGGATGCTTCTCGATGTGTGCAAGAGGATGATAAATTAAGGCTTAGCCATGGGCTTGCTGTGGAATCACCTTCGTTGATTCACTCGCATCATTTTCTTGCCTCTAGCCTCAACTCTAATTTCTGTCTGTTTGATGTTGGTTCAGTCATCCCTGAGGCCTCTCGTGACTTGAAAGGGGAGGATAATTTGGAGCTTTGCTCTGTTCTTTTGGCGGAGCGGCCCCAGTCAATCCATTGGCTATTCTCTTGGGACTCTGGCCTTTGTTTCAAAGTCTATCTAATTTGCTCTGACCCTGTCAACGCTGCTACTTAGCCTTGCTTCTGTCCCATTGCTGCTATCTCCCTGATGCTTCGCTTGCGACATAGAATGCAGTGCCGAAGAGGCCAGCCCGTGCCTTCCAGCCCTTCCTCTGAGTCACCTTCCCTTTTCAGTGAGTTGTTTGCATGTGATTACCTTAGCACCTGTAGTGGGGGAGGGCGGCTTCATTCTTCTAACCACCACCCAGGGCCACCTCCCACGTCTAGCTCCGCAATTTTCACCTTCAACAGCTCTCTGAATCGCCCAAGGATAACAACTCATATCTCGGTGGTTTTCCATGAGGCAGCTCAGTTGGAGGATTCTAGCTCTCATCCGGAGGGATTAGGGTCCATCTTTGAACCTCCAGCTCGGGATCATCAGTGCGTCTTTGCAGGCTCCGAATGTTCAAGTTTATCGCGCTCAAGATGTGGTGATGGCGCCGATTGATCCTGGTCCTTCCGAGCTTGATGCTACTCATGCAAGGGATCTTCCTGATTTCGGATGGTGCCGCATTATGGAAGAGCCTCCAGATGACTAGTATGCTCACTTTTGCTTTGTCTACGTGCCATGTGGCCCATACAACTTGGCAAGTTTCTTTGTGCAAACAGCTATGTGGAATTCTGGTGTATTTTTTAGTTTTTGTTTATCTTGCAACATCAAGAGGATCCTAACCTGTTCCCTTGCATGGGTCCTGATTACTGGTTCAAGAATGAGTTCAATGCCTATGGGTAGTCTTCTTATATGCTTATCTTGATAGTTCTACCTCTCTTCAGAGCAGAGCTTTTGACTATGGTCACGTTGTAATTTTACCCCCTTTCTTTGTTAATAGATTAATCTTATTTAGAAAAAAAAACAATGAACATATAAAATCAATCCAAAAATACTGAATTAGTAGTTTTTATTGATTAACGATGAACACAAATAAAATGAATATAAAATGACTAAATTAGTCATTTATAATGATTATTAATGAAAGCAAATGAAATGAATATAAACTACTAAATCAGTTGTTTATATAATGAATATGAAACTACTAACAAAAGATAAATGACTACTGGAAATGGTAAATTTGTGATTACAAATGATGACTAAATTTTTCATATATACAACTATTAGTAGCTAATTTACAATATCTTATAACACGACTGAAATTTAGTCATATTTCTTTTGTAACGTACCTCTTCCACCTACCTCTAGAAATTAGCCCCTAGGCTCCAAAATTTTAAAATTTCCTTTATTAATTACAATTAAGTTTCAGGGGTTTTCAATGTCTACTTAACCAATTATTGCATACACAGTGATCATCCCGGCTATTATACTCAAAATATTAACCGAAAATACATCACGAAGGCAATGAACCCTTTACATACTCTTTGGATCAATCCTCAAGCTTAAATCACAACTTCTTCAAGGTTTATATGCAATTGTTATCTTGCATCTGTTCTTGCTAGCTTGGTCATGAATCATACCCCTCTGGCATAGACAGAAGGATTAGTGAAGGTAAGGTTTAGACAACATGCCAGAGTAGCTAAACTAGCTATATTGTATGTAAGTATTGAGATATGCATGGTATGGAAACTTCTAAACATTATTACTAGTAGCCTTTCTCCATTGCAATTCCATATGCATTCAGGTCTTAGGCATATATGCATGTCAAGCTAACCAGGAGTATCATTTAACATCAGAGGAATCCTATATTCCCTAACATGATAATGATCACATTTTAGATTCAGTAGATGTCGCGCACACCCATATAGGGGTAGCCCACAAGCAACTTAATATAACTAATTAAAATAGCTCCCCAACCCTAGGCAAATAACAACTACCTACTAGGCTTCTATCTTCATGATACAGTCGGAGTCACATGCATAAAACATAATCCTTCATCATACGTAATTCATAGTTCTACTACCCTACATGCTTGTCAGATTAATATGGTTATCATATAGATTATGCATGAGTAGTCAAAGGAACAACATTGGATGCTTAACCTAAATAATTTGTACCATAATTATCCAGTTAAGCCTTACCCACAATTAATAATGAGCCATACTATCACATGCATCCATATAAGGAATCTCATAAAATCCATTAATAGAGACAAATCTAATCATACATAATGACTATATACAATTCCTTCATTCATTCATAGCTAGGAAACTCGTGCAAATTTTTTCATAAAGTAAATGAAATTTAGACAGAGAGGGAAGAAACATCATACATAACATTTTACGCAAATGAATCCCACTAAAACATCACTTGGAGAGTGGAGCACCACCACCCAACCATGAATCACCTTTGATCCCCCCCAAGCCAAGGTTCTTGCAATGGATCAACTTTCCTCAATTGATCAATGCACTGGGTATTTAATACCGTCTTTCATGACTTAGTTTCCATTAGCGGCGCCCCACTTTTAAGGATTTTTTCCATTTTGCTAGGTCATTTTCGGAAAAGCTCGTCTTTATCTCCCACGAGGCGTTTCCTCATAAAATCTTGCCTTTATCTCCCGCAAAGCTTTTATGTCTAATGGATCTTTATCTCCCATCCATCTGATGGATCTCCAATCCATCCAAGCTTATCTAGAATCACATCTAGAAGCTTTATCATGAAATATTCATCTCTATCCCATTCCTCAATGGGATTTGGCAAGAATCTCCTCTCGGTTGGTGCTCCACCCTCCAAGAGATTTATTTTCTTAATTTATTTAATAACACATTTTCTTTTCATATTACATATCACTTAGCTTTCCTCAGCTTAGGTTTAGAATAGTTTAACCCACAAAGGAGGGTATCACACCTAGCTTTAACTCAACTTAGGTTTACAATAATTTAGCACACAAGGGAGGGGTGTTACATACACTCCCCCTTAAATTTTACACCATCCTTGGTGTATCATTGCATCATGTCCTCGTTCACAAGTAGATTCCGAATCAACAGCTCTCATGGCTCTACCATCTGACGTACATAAGAAAGCCATCTGATGCAATTTTTCTAATGTACATCAGTCACAAGGAGTGCTCCTCTTCCATAGCTACATCAGTCTGAAGGATTTTTCTCCTTTCATAGCTACTTGTAACATTGTTTTCAAACCGTTTGTGAAAATATATAGATGTAAAATTTTAACTATCATACATATCATAATATGTTACTTAATATCATTAAAGAAACTATTGCTCATTTTTCTTTTTATCTGAAGAATGCATGTTCGCTTCTGGCATTCTTTCAAGCCTTTGTGTTCTTTGTTGAACACCTGCTTCTGCATTTTCTTTGCGTACAACACATATGTTAGCATTTTTTCCACATCAATATGCTTGTAATGTCATAACAAATTAGTTCACATAAAAATATATATATTCATCATATATGTTCATCATATATATTCTTCATAATCGTATGTATGCCAAACTCAACCATGGTTACTTATCCTTGAACCACTTCTTAATTTTCTTCTTCTATGCAACCACCTAGTCAGTTGTCCTGCCATACATCTACCCAATGTCTTCATGTATACCTGCACACATATACCCAATTTCTTCATGCATACTTGCACACAATGTGTATTATACACACCGATATACATATCATATTTCAATCATGTAACATATGTAGTCATACAGGTACCGTATGTACTATTGTACATAGTACCATCTGTGCTATAGCCCATCATACCATTCCCATGGTATCACCTGCATGACTAAAACTTTGTCCACATATGTTTCTACCATGTTAGTATCATGCCAAACATTCCTTTATCTTTTTCTAGCAATTAAACAATTGGACTCAGTTGACAAGGAATTTGTATGAGTATGGTTCATTTATGTAATCAGAGAAAGTTTTGTCAAGTGTAAATCATTTTCAAATTTCATGTTGTTGTAACACAATTATTGTATATATTTTCATCTTAATCATACCTTCTGCTTAATGTTCTAAAGCAGACTATTGACTCACAGATTTTGAGGTTTAATAATGATCAAATCATACTTCATTATTAAATAATTCATCCCATATGATTTACTATTTCCCTTTGTATGCCTCAACAACTTGTTGGCCATGCATAATTTAGTGTAGTTATACTTTCAATCCTACACCCCTTTTAGTTGTAAGTGTTTATGATCTCAGGGTACTTACATGTTAGATCCCCTTTAACATTAAATCATCCTTAACTCAAAAGATAAGTTATCCATTTTATGAACTCCTATGTGAATTAGGCAACATTTCTTATGTTCTCCAGACACATTACCCATGCAATCCAATAAGAGAATCTCCCAAAAAAGTTTGGTACAATCTATGCATTTTGATTTGTATGATATCAATCTATTTAAATAGATTGTTAAATACCATTTAATTGACCTAGTGGACCATACCATTTGTGCCGCTTCATTAATTATTATGGTTTGTACTCAATGATACTTATAGGTTCCATTATGCATATCCATCGAAAGATGCATATATCTTGTAAATTTGTTAAAGTTAAGTTTCCCCTTAATCATACTTTCTTCCAGCCGAAGAACAAATCACATTGTATGTAGATGCATTAATCAAAGGATTAATTTCAACGACAATTTGTACAATTATATAGTCTTGTACTATAACCTTCAGTTTCCTTCTTCAACCTCTCTCTTAAACATAATCATAAGTTATTCATGCATAATTTTCCTATTTATTGTTGGCACGTAACAACTCATGGATGTATAGCTCGATTTAGACTCAAGACTCTTTCTTATATGGATGCATGACACCAAGACCATCCTATCATTAACCAATTGATAAATACATTATTCTTACAAGTCTATAATACTTCACACACATGTGCTTGCATGGTAAATTCATATAACTCATTAGTATGCATGGATATTAAGTATTCTCCTTTCAACATGTTTATCTTAATGACTACTTAACCAGACTATGGTAACAACATGAAAAACTATCCATGACAATGCATAGGTATATTACACAACAAGTAAGCCCAGATACGACCATGGACTTCCTCCATTATATAATCCTCCTTTCAGGTATTAGGTGAGATTTTATTTGATTCACCAATCCCTATTTAAATCTCTTACCTGTTGGAACAATCAATTCCAATATAGTTTTCCACACGGTTCATCAACTGGTACATGTCATGGTTTGGGATGTTGATCCAATGGTAGAAATTGTGTTAGAGGTTTTAACCAAAAACTTTCTAATTTCTCTTCGTCATTCATCATACCAATTTTGCCCAAGTTTTCCTTATGTACATCCATTTTCTATCATGCATATATATGTAATTTACCTTCACTTCCGAAACCACAATCTTTGCATGCTCAAGCATGACTAATTTGGAGATTTACATGAAAAATCAACCCACTAACATATTGCAGGTAGAAAATTGCCTTTGCTCATATACGAAAATCATTATACATAAGGATTTAACTCTTCTATGCAATTCCAATTAAGCAGTTATTTTCTTATGCATAAATATTTATATAGTTATCCACTAGAAGCATACTATGTTCTATACTAAACATAGCGATGATCAAGTTCTGATTTAAAAGAGGTCTCACCCATCCATATACGTTCAGCTCATAGAAAAGAAAATATAAATATAAGTATTTCTGCTTATGCATCATAGTCCATGCATATGCTATCATGAGTAGGATAGCTCTATGGCCCAAGCAATAACAATTACCTACTATGCCACTTACTACTAACTCTACTCTTTGATGCAATAGAGATACATGATCTTTATATTCTTAACATTGTTCATCGGAACCTTTTTCATTGCATAACACGTTACTAAGGTTTAACATTTCCTCTTTTATACAATCATCCTTTTATTTAGTCAATTCCTTTCATAGCACTTGTACGAGTGTCAATTTGCTTGTATTGTGATAACATGATGACTATATCATTAACTTCATCAATTGCTACCTACCTATTGGATTAATTTATTCCAATATAATTTTCTAGGGGTTCCCTTTTCCCCTTGCAACTTAGTTATTCAAAACTTAATTAATTCAACTTTGCTTAGACCTATATGGTTACTCACTTAACCTTTTTCTGGATTAAAGCTTTACTTAATGTTCGAGAAATATCCATATTTCAATTTTTTTTCTTGGTCTGCGCATATTGATAATCAATATTTAAAACTTGGCACTTAGAAAGAAATCTCTTGAAATTCAGGTACCTAGATTAAGACACAAAAGTCATGTGAAAATAAGATATGTCTTCACACTGATGTGAATCTTACTATAAGATGGCATTCTAGGATTCAGTTTTGTAGGGTTCCAACTATATTCTTTCTGATCCAATTTTATACTAAATGAAGTACAATATTCTATTTATAGAGTGGTTAAATCGAGCACATCATTCCATCTACAAACTTGTTAAAATAAATCTCAAGTAGATCTGTTATTATGGTCAAGGTGAAATTTATGAAATTTATAGATATTTGGTAAGCATTTCCTCTTGCATACTATCATTTAATTTATGCATCAGAAAAAAATATACCCTTCTTTCGGAATTTATGTAACTACTAATGAATGGCCAGGTTGTGGCTTTAGATCCACCTGGCCTTTTTCTTTCACAACTATTCAATCCAGTAACAAAACATTTCATCTATAGTTCATATGTTTTATATTTGCACATAGGTCATCCATAACTATACATCAAATTGTCAATATACAAGTAAACAAATGAATTCATTCATCGTGCTTATGCAAAGATTTCTCATGTCAATCCACCACTTATTGTCATCCACCAGAGGGGAGACAGATCATTGAAAGCATTGTATCAGCCCAAGAGGTTTTGAATTGCCAGAGAAACCATTGTTCATATTTAGAAATGAAGCGTCACTAAAAGGTTACAATCCATACATGCGTACAATACATCCATGCTCATAATTAGAGCTAGAGTTATATCCTACCATACCATCTTGACTTATTTATACAGTTATAATTTTTCTTTGGAATTGGTGTCCCAACACAACCAATGCGCCCACACTTATTCAATCCACTAATGCATGGTGGTAGCACATTTTTTTTTATATGTACTAACAAATTCAAAATTACAGTGAATTCTTTAATATATTGTCATGCTTTATAACTGTGATATTTCAAAGGCGGAATATGAGAATTCACAATAAATGTTTTAAGCACCACAGTCAACACACTTTTAAGTTCTATAACTTAACCATGAACGACTATAATAAAATATTGTTCTAGTATTATTTATAGCAGCAATGCCAAAGATTTTATTCATGGGGATAACCACATTGTTGAAGAGACGTTGCAACATTTCCATTTCCATTTCCACAATTGCGTGGATGAATGAAACAACTTCGAGTTTTCTATCATGTAATTTCTCATCGGGTCCATTTATCTGGTACAAGCTATTTGTTATTGCTGTCGAAACATCGAAGAATTTGCCAATTGAGTTCCTCGATCCAGACAATAACTGAAGGGATGTTTAACCCTGAGATTTTTAGATTGAAGCCATTCATATGTCCTGCCTGACGCTACTCCGTGTTATGAAAATATTGACATTATACCGAAATCACCGAAAAAGAAACATTAGATGGTCCACATGCAACCAAAAATTGCTGAATTTTCCAATCAATAATTTATACATGGAGAAGATACATGAAAAGACCTTCCTGGATAACTACAAACCCCATTTTATTTTTCTTTGTCGAAACTCAACTTATTTGGGTTAAAAAAAAACAAAATTGCTTAAAGTGTAATATAGTCAACAGAATAATAAAAATATTTATATATATCATTGATAACGCGTATTAGGTTATAGGATCATAATTTACGACTCCAGTTCGGTATCATGATCAACCTAAAAAAAAAGACTTGACAATAACTAGAAACAAGTGACCTTTTCCATTTCTATGAGATCGCACCAAAAAATTCTGAGCATCCTTTGCTACATGGTATCACCTTCCGCAGGGTATCGGAGGTAAAGTAATCGAAGGTTGTTGTGGTCTTGACTACATTTTCATTTATTTTTAAAGCGACGTACTGCAATTGGGAGGATCTTCTCCACGACTACCAGACTACGACAAGAATGTGTAATCTTAGCTTTTAACACGGCTGCCCTCATTCTTTTTCTCTATAAGACAACAAAGAATCATGTCAAGGAGCCAAAGATACTCACAGCTACAGTACTAGATATTTTATTACAGGATTTACCAATGTATACTCTCTGCATATTGGACGATGAGGATAAGCATTATCCTAGATTTTTATCAGATCGTGAGTATGTTTCTTAACTCAACTCAGGATAATGATCACCCCAACTTGGCACCTACGCTGCCAACAGACAGTTGAATAAGAAACAACGACTACAGTTTTTTCCCTGTGATCTTCTATGGACAGTGTCATTGGCTCTGTTGCCAACTCACATAATTGCCTGCAATGCAGCGGAACAACAACAACAGAGCTTTTGTGTTATGATTTACACCTATCCTTATTGACACATTGTATGATAACCTCTACCCACACTCATGATAATAATGCCCCAGATGATATTATCCATTCCTCAGTTTTTGTTCCTTCACGCATGTGGTAAAGCAAACCGAAAATAGGAAACAACGTTTACTAACGTGATTTTCTCCATAAAATCAAATGAAAGTCACTATCTCGCTTTGGCATGGCTTATACGTCTACGGTAGTTAAAGAATGATTACAAACAAGTTGCATAAACGCATACTATTGGACTACATGCAAGTTACTGAGATGGTTGGATTATGATCCATCCATGAATCTGCATCGAAACCCGTTGTTGTTACTTCTAAGTCTCGACAGAAGCATTTATTTTGCAACACTCCTTTATATGGCCAAAAGATGCCATACAACATATTCAAGCTTCTCCTTTGGTCATTTTATCACCTTCATATCGTGTTGTAGCTGCTTTAGAAGGCGACGGGGAACAAAGGGCAGAAGGAATGATAGCAAACAAATGAGCACCACTATATTTCTCACACAACAACCAGAAGCCATTATGATAATAACTTGATCAAACAGATTTTAATGCTCCCATTAACAATAAAATTGTTCTTCTTTGTATTAGTACGATCGACAATTTTGGCATTGGACGGTGCTCTGTAAAAACCGGATCGAAAACCTTGAAATCACTCTAAACACCCGTCTTCCTTTCCGTGTTATTTTTCCAATTGTTCCTGGTGTAATATTACTTAGATGGTCAACGTATTGACTGTTAACTAACGGTTATGCCTAATACATATATTTGTCTTGACATTTCAATACTACGAATGAGGTCGAGTGTGCTATTTAAAATTTAACGATATAAACCATCATGTACATATATACATCACATGGAAATCGATCCATAAGGCATGTGCGAAAGGTTGTTGATTTTAAACTTTAGATTTTGATTCTAAATCTTAACCTCATACTATCCACTTCATATTCTCAGATCTTGGGACTTTAAAACACATCAATGAAAATACTTCGGAGGTGGATTAGTCCATAGGCCTCAGTGTTTGAACTTTTCTCTGATACCATTTGTAACGTACCTCTTCAACCTACCTCTAGAAATTAGCCCCTAAGCTCCAAAATTTTAAAATTTCCTTTATTTACAATTAAGTTTCAGGGGTTTTCAACGTCTACTTAACCAATTATTGCATACACGATGATCATCCCGGCTACTATACTCAAAATCTTAATTGAAAATACATCACAAAGGCAATGAACCCTTTACATACTCTTTGGATCAATCCTCAAGCTTAAATCAAAACTTCTTCAAGGTTTATATGCAATTGTTATCTTGCATCTATTCCCACTAGCTCGGTCATGAATCATACCTCTGGCATAGACAGAAGGATTAGTGCAGGTAAGGTTTAGGCAACATGCCGGAGTAGCTAAACCAACTATATTGTATGTAAGTCTTGAGATATGCATGGTATGGAAAATTCTAAACATTATTACTAGTAGTCTTTCTCCATAGCAGTTCCATATGCATTCAAGTCTTAGGCATATATGTCTGTCAAGCTAACCAGGAGTATCACTTAACATCAGAGGAATCCTGTATTCCCTAACATGATAATGAACACATTTTAGATTCAGTAGATGTCTCACACACCCATACAGGGGTAGCCCACAAGAAACTTAATATAACTAATTAAGATAGCTCCCCAGCCCTAGGGAAATAACAACTGCCTACTAGGCTTCTATCTCTGTGATACAGTCAAAGTCACATGCATAAAATGGAATCCTTCATCATACATAAGTCATAGTTCTACCACCCTACTTTCTTGTCATATTAATATGGTTATCATATATATTATGCAAGATTAGTCAAAAGAACAACATTGGATGCTTAACCTAAATAATATATACCATAATTATCCAATTAAGCCTTACCCACAATTAATAATGAGCCATACTATCGCATGCATCCATATAAGGAATCTCATAAAAGCCATTAACAAAGACAAATCTAATCATACATAATGATTATATACAATTCCTTCATTCATTCATAGCTAGGAAACTCATGCAATTTCTTTCATAAACTAAATCAAATTTAGACAGAGAGGGAAGAAACATCATACAAAACATTTTACGTGAATGAATCCCACTAAAACATCACTTGGAGAGCGGAGCACCACCAACCAACCATGAATCACCTCTGATTCCCTCCGAGCCGAGGTTCTTGCCATGGATCAACTGTCCTCAATTAATCAATGCACTAGGTATTTAATACCCTCTTTAATGATTTAGTTTTCATTAGCGGCGTCCTTCTTTTATGGATTTTTCCATTTGCCTAGGTATTTTTCGGAAATGCTTGTCTTTATCTCCCATGAGGTTTTTCCTCATGAAATCTTGGCTTTATCTCCCACAAAGCTTTTATGTCCAATGGATTTTTATCTCCCATCCATCCGATGGATCTCCAATCCATCCAAGCTTATCTAGAATCACATCTAGAAGCTTTATCATGAAAGATTCATCTCTATCCCATTCCTCTATGGTATTTGGCAAGAATCTCCTCTCTCTTGGTGCTCCACCCTCCAAGTGATTTATTTTATTAATTTGTTTAATAACACATTTTCTTTTCATATTACATATCACCTAGCTTTCCTTATCTTAGGTTTAGCATAGTTTAACCCACAACAGAGGGTATCACACCTAGCTTTAACTCAGCTTAGGTTTACAATAATTTAGCACACAAAGGAGGGGTGTTACATCTTTGATCGCTAATTGGTTTCAAACAATGACTAAAATTTGCATATATATGACTAACACAACCAACATTTTGGTCATATTTCTTTGGTCATTAATTTGTTTTCTCTAGTGATCATGTAGTAGTATATTTTGTTATGTATTTGGTCATTAATTGTGGCAATTAATGACTAAATTAATGACAAAATTTATGTCTAAAATACTACTAGACGATAAAATTGAGACAACCAATTAATGACTAAGCTAAATACGACTAAAATTTGGTCGCGCTATAAGATACTATAAATTAGCCACTATTGGTCACTAACTGAAAAAGTGTCGTTTATATGCAAATTTTAGTCATTTTTTTAGTAACTAATTAGCCATTTTGTACTAGTGTTTGAAGGGGAATGAGAAAGTTAAAGGGAAGTGGCCACCGAAGCGGGGAAGAACTCATGATGCAAGTGAGAAAGAAAATGTTGCTCCTTACAAGAAGTTTAATGTAGTTGAGAAGGGACATGGGCCATAGCTTGGAGAGAAACAAAACATAGGTGATGGTAGGGGATCGTTACAATGTCAAATATGTGGCAAAGATCATCTCAAGAAGGATTTTCCATTATACTAGGGTTGCAGGAATGTCAAATTCTGTAGTTCTTAATATTACAGATATAGATAAAGAGTTTGTAGTGTGTATAGATGCTTGCAAAAGAGGACTTGGTGGAGTCTTGATGCAGGATGGATAGGTGGTGTATAATGAGTCCAAGAAACTGAATGAGCATGAGCAGAACTATGTGACTCGTGATCTTGAATTGACAACTATTATTCATGCCTTGAAGATGTGGAGGCATTATCTTCTTGGTAGGAGGTTTGTATTGATGAGCGATCAGAGTAGGTTGAGATATCTGTTTAACCAACCGAATTTGAATTCCAGGAAGGCTAGGTGGTTGGCCATGCTTAGTGAGTTTGACTTTGAGATCATATACATCAACGGTTAGGAGAACATGGTTTCAGATGCTCTCATCAAGAGAGTGCATATGAACCATGTTGCAGCTGTGAGCTCATATGGGATAGATTTACAAGTCAGACCTTAAAGTCCGGACAATAGGATGACTGGTACAGGGAGCTTATGCACATGTTACAACAGGGTACAAGTGATCAAGATGTGGATTATCATCTCACGGTAGATGGTTTGGTGAGATTCAGAGACAAGATCTATGTGTCAGACAAAAATGAACTCAAGAAGCTTATCTTGAGGGAGTTTTATGTCAAGCCATATTCAAGTCACCCAGGATGTCAGAAGACACTGACAAAAATGAAGAAGTTCTACTATTAGCTGAATTTGAAGAAGGAAGTGGCAGAGTTTATGGCTATATTTCTCGATTGTCAAAATAGAAGGGTTTTATAACGTATAACCTCAAAATTAAAAGCAACACACCCTATCCTATTCTCCTTATAGAAGTGGGTCTTTCCCCTATCGAGAACCTAGCTATGACTAGGCTTCTGCTGTACAAGGACAAACTCAATAACATAGGAGACCATAGAATTCTTAAGCTAGCTTTAAATTCCAGCCAAAACCACCTAAGGCTCAAACGAGGTTGGTATAAATACACCAGGGCCTAGTTAAACCATTGGGAGATCGACGAGAATGTTGCATTGCAAAACATTAGTAACATTAAAAATATCGTTACTTCTAAGTTCAAAGAAAAAATGTGGTGTCAGAAAGATTTAGCAACTAAAATAAAATCAAGATATTATAAGGAGGTCATCAACCCCACCCTAGAAGATCAAAAGTATCTCTGTTTTAACTAGCTCAAAGAAGAAAATTAATATAGCCAAGATTAGAACGAACTCTCATGAGCTCCATAGTGAAACGGGTCGTTAGGTAGTTCCTAAAACACCATGGATGGAAAGGTTCTTCCGTCTCTGTGAGAATACGAACATCGAGGATGAAAATCACTTCCTCTTAGAGTGCCCCGCGTACAACCACATTAGGTCTCAGTTTCAAAATCTTTGTTGCAAAATCTTTGTTAAAATATTTTCATTTCTGTGATAGGCATTGACATGCCGATAACAAATGCGGGAAACAATTGTGCGAAGTAGTACATATGCAGAAGAAATCATCTGCAAGGTGGAGATGTATGGAAGAAGTGTAAAGAGACGAGAATAACGACAATTGTGGAAGCAGAGTGTTCTCGAATAATGATAAAGCACGAACCTGACACAGTCTTAATCATGCCAACATATCGATAGCTCTAATGAAACTATAAATTAAAAATATCTTTCAACGAAAATGTAATAAAAGAGTAGTTTGAACAATTATTGCATTAGTAGCATGTTAAAACCAATTGTTTGACACTTCATTGTTTTTGGAAAGAGATCTTCACAACCAATGCTTATGCGCCGATGGCTTTGGATCTCATGATCTTTAACGACTTCACTCTGGAGCATTAATTTGGGATTGCATTTTGATTCTTTGTAGAAGCTATATTTTGGTGTGTGGAGAAAGGGAGTGGAGGAGAAAGCGTGTGTGGAGCAAGGCACACAAACTCCTCCACATACCCTTTCTCTCGCACATCTCACATTAATTGTGTGAAAATCAATAAATAAACACCAAAAGAAACATAAAGCCACCTCTGCATGACTGCAACTCTGCTAAAAGCTTAATGTGCAAGTTCGCCACCACCCATCGATGCCTTCCGTAAAGGGTCTCAATTTGTCATGATTCTACTTTTTCTTAGTTGTTCTATTATGTTCCCTCAAAGGTGCAAAGGAAGCTTTCATTGTGCGGAGTGCGGAGGTGGCTTTCATTCCGCAGAGTGCGAAGTACGAAAGTGTAGATAAAGCATGTGCGAATATACGAACAATGATAAATTGCATAAACAATTGTGAAATCAAAATATTCTTAAATAACAACAAAACACAGACCCCACACTATCTTAATCATTTAATTAACAATAAAGAAAAAAACTATGCTACTTTACAACTATCAATTATATAATTATAAATTAACACAATTCAAAAATATTAAATATATCATAAGCGTTATAAATTTGTATAAATTCATTAAAATAAGAAATCAATATCAAATGTTATTAACACAATTCAAATGTATTATAGATATTCCAATTTACCATCACACATTTTAAAAAATATTAAAAAAAAATCCATCAAATTTTTTCAAAGACTATCCCCTATTCTCAAAAAACAAGTTGCAAGGTTTCCAAATAATATAAAAAAAAAATCCAAATATAAAAAATAAATAAATTAAAATTAAAATAAATACTTGGAGCGCAAGTAAAGCCAAACAAAACAATTCATCGAAACCATCATATCCCCCTTTAATGTGCAATATGAAACCCGAAACTGTCCCATAAAATATTTGATATTTGCGTGTTTAGTACGTTTTAGTGCGTAAGCCTAAGTGTACCTCATGTGGGGCCTTCACCATGCGTGCAAGGATTGATATCTGTCAGTTCAAGTTAATGATAGGGATGAATAATTATACTTGTTATTATGTGGCTTTAATGGTTGTTCTATCATTGTTATCTATCTAGTTATATGCTAGTTATAAGCATGGTTATAATATGACATATTTAAGTTTGGATTTTATCACATTTTAATTAATGAATATCTGGTTAATGAATGCGTGGCTTAAATGGTGTTATGAAAGCTATCGTGAAAAGGCATTGGTCCTTCTTGTTAAACCTCAGATAAGTTTTAGATCACTATGTTCAGATTTGCATTAAGGACATGTAGGATGTATGTTCACCATGTGTTTGACGGAATGCTTGTCCTAGTTGGGAGGGGTCAGGTCAAATCCTTGCTCAAGTTTTGGTTTAAAAGCTTTGTTTCTATGTTATTTATCATTTTTGGAAGTTTCACTGAGTTTTGGGTAGAGGCCTAAGTCCTAGCCCTTAAAAAGTGGCTTAGAATTTGGGGTCGATGGCATAGAATTGACTAGAAAAGTCCACAGTCGCTAGGTAGCAGGCCTATGGGAGCGACTCGAGGCTTACAGTCGCTTGGAAGCCTTGTCAGGGAGCGATTGAGGCTCTAAGTCAATGAAATAGAGAGTTAGCTTAGGGGTTGGACACTTGAAGGGGTTGGGTAGCTCCTGCAGGTCCTGTAACACTTGAGGGAAGTTAGTAAGGTCTTAAGTTGTTGACTCCATTTCCTTAAGATCATATAGGAGGTTGAGTCTTATCATAGTGAGCCTCAGCTCATGTTTACATTGGGCAAACTGGTGAAAGTGGGTAAATGTGGGAGGAGGTGGTTACATTGGGATTGCATTTTGATTCTTCACAAAAGCTCTATTTTGGTGTGCGAAGAAAGGGAGTGCAGGATAAAGTGTGTGCGGGGAATTCACGTCCAGAGCAAGGAACACAAACTCCTTTGCATTCCCTTTCCTCCACACTCCTCACATAATTGCGTGGAAAAAAGAAATAGCAAAAGAGATCACACCAAATGCATACAATTATGATTTAATAAATTAACCTCACGAAGGATTAATCAAAATACATGAGCACATGACTACATAGAAAGTTAAAATATTTTCATTTCTATGATTGGCATTGACATACCGATAACAAATGCGGGAAACAATTGTGTGAAGTAGTACATATGCAGAAGAAATCATCTGCAAGGTGGAGATGTATGGAAGAAGTGTACAGAGACGAGAATAACGACAATTGTGGAAGCAGAGTGTTCTCGAATAATGATAAAGCACGAACCTGACACGGTCTTAATCGTGCCACCATATCGATAGCTCTAATGAAACTATAAATTAAAAATATCTTTCAACGAAAATGTAATAAAAGAGCAGTTTGAACAATTATTGCATTAGTAGCATGTTAAAACCAATTGTTTGGCACTTCATTGTTTTTGGAAAGAGATCTTCACAAACAATGCTTATGCACCGATGGCTTTGGATCTCATGATCTTTAATGACTTCACTCTGGAGCATTAATTTGGGATTGCATTTTGATTCTTTGTAGAAGCTATATTTTGGTGTGTGGAGAAAGGGAGTGGAGGAGAAAGCGTGTGTGGAGCAAGGCACACAAACTCCTCCACATACCCTTTCTCTCGCACTTCTCACATTAATTGTGTGAAAATTAATAAATAAATACCAAAAGAAACATAAAGCCACCTCTGCATGACTGCAACTATGCTAAAAGCTTAATGTGCAAGTTCGCCACCACCCATCGATGCCTTCCGTAAAGGGTCTCAATTTGTCATGATTCTACTTTTTCTTAGTTGTTCTATTATGTTCCCTCAAAGGTGCAGAGGAAGCTTTCATTGTGCGGAGTGCGGAGGTGGCTTTCATTCCGCAGAGTGCGAAGTACGAAAGTGTAGATAAAGCATGTGCGAATATACGAATAATGATAAATTGCATAAACAATTGTGAAATCAAAATATTCTTAAATAACAACAAAACACAGACCCCACACTATCTTAATCATTTAATTAACAATAAAGAAAAAAACTATGCTACTTTACAACTATCAATTATATAATTATAAATTAACACAATTCAAAAATATTAAATATATCATAAACGTTATAAATTTGTATAATTTCATTAAAATAAGAAATCAATTCAAAAATATTAAATATATCATAAGCATTATAAATTGGAGTTGTCTATAATGCGACTTTTTGGAGATTCCGGTGACGGAATCCGGCGGAAGAAATGAGGTCAAATCTAGATTTTTAGCAGTTAAAATGGTTTTTTAACTGCATATTTGGATTCAGCGCCCTGAAAAACCCCTGGGAGCCATTGATTGTGCAGAAACTAGCTATTAAACTTGGGATTCCAATGAATTGCTGCCGGATTTTGACCAGAAAAATCCGCCAGAAAAATTTTCAAAAAGTCACGTTATAGACTACTACTTATAAATTTGTATAAATTCATTAAAATAAGAAATCAATATCAAATGTTATTAACACAATTCAAATGTGTTATAGATATTCCAATTTACCATCACACATTTTAAAAAATATTAAAAAAAAATCCATCAAATTTTTTCAAAGACTATCCCCTATTCTCAAAAAACAAGTTGCAAGGTTTCCAAATAATATAAAAATAAATAAATCCAAAATATAAAAAATAAATAAATTAAAATTAAAATAAATACTTGGAGCGCAAGTAAAGCCAAACAAAACAATTCATGTGGGGCCTTCACCATGCGTGCAATGATTGATATCTGTCGGTTGAAGTTAATGATGGGATGAATAAATACGGCCATGTTCAAGACATTTGCATTAAACACGTCACACATCAATGTTCTCAATTTGAAACTGTCGGAAACTCTCAATGCACTAGCAAAAGAGCAGCCCCGTGACACATCAATGTTTTCAAAGTCAAAAGACCAGCCCCGTGACACATCAATGTTCTCAAAGTCAAAGTCACCTGTGATGTACTCGTGAGGTTGCATGGTTTTTAAAAGGTTGCATGCACCATGGTGGTTTTTAAAAAGTTGCATGTTGCATGTTGCATGGTGTTTAAAAAGTTGCATGTTGCATGGTTTTTAAGAAGTTGCATGGTGTTTAGTTGATTTTAGTAGGGTTGGTGTTTAAAAATATCAACTAAACTCTACTAAAGACCAACCCTAAGTGGCCTGTTTTGATACGCACTACTAACTTTAGTACTTTCTATCAATTATTGTCCTTCAGCTGTGCTATCTCTTAAATTTCTATCAATTCTATAGATTTCTCCACACCTATGAACAACCTATGAACACTAACCTACGTTGGGTATAAGTCCTGAGATATCGGCGATACAGCACCAGCGTTGAAAGCTGCTCTTCCCCCAATTTATATAAATATATGCCGATGCAGCCATAATTCTGGCCCAGCGATCCCAATATCGTCCACCTTCGCATTTAGTGAGAGGGAGAATAGGTCTGTCGTTAATTGAGACTGCGCCTCCTTCATGGCGGAGCCGAATCCAAATCCACAGCAAGTATTGTTTAACGCCACCCGCCATGAGCATGAACTCTTGCTGTTTGAGGGTCTTCAGGCGTACAAATGCAGCGGCTGCAAAGAATACGGAGCCAACAGGGGTTACAGGTGTTCGATTTCTTCTGGTTCTAAGTGTAAGAATTTCACTCTGCACGAAGTCTGCGCCGCTCTCCCAGATGCCATCCAACACCCGTTTCGCAAAAACGTGATCATCAAGTTTCGTTCCAAGACATTTCTGAGGCATCAATGCAGTGCCTGCTACGAGGTGATGAAAGGATTTATGTTCGAAACTGCAAGGCATAACACAAGGATCCATCCCTTGTGTGTGGCGCTTCCTAAAATACTCGACTACGGTGGGCACGCAAATCACAAACTCAAAATTGTGACGGGTGCTTTAAAGGGGAAAGCATACACTTGCAGCGCCTGCGATAGTTACATCCGTTGCGGTGGTTGGAGATATCGGTGCGAGGATGTGGCGTGTAAGGTTTACGTGGATCCGAGCTGCGCTAAAAATGACATTTTTGGACTCTCACAGCATGGTATTCAGCGATAAAAGAGCTGGTTTGGTTCAGTCAATTATCAGTCAATTTGAATTTTGCCATTTAAAAAAAAAATTGGAATAATATTATAATTTTTTTAAGAAGGGTTGTTAAGTTGTCAATCCTTCTAATTTTTTTTTTTAATTTCATTTTTTCTGAAATCCAAACTTTCATAATTTCAATTTCCAGCTGTCAATGCACTGTGCATCTATCACAAATTACAATGGTTAAACTTGTAAATTTTCTTTCTCAACTAATGTTAAATATCATTTCAAAAACAACAGTTTCTGGGTTGCTCCCATTTCAAAAACAATAGTTTCCTTTTGAATTGAGTTTTCTAATTTGTGCATAAAGCTTTCCATGATAGATTCAAATGAAACAAAGCTAGATTCAAATGGAATAAAGCTTTCCATGCTAGCTTTTTCAGAAAGTCAGTGACAATGGAGATTTGTGATATTAACCACTTAGGGCCAGCCAGTGCAGAATGAAGAGGAAAACATTTCGGAAACAAAGGTATTTCATTGAAACACATTAGCTTGTTCCTCTGTTGAATGGATGGATGAATTAGCTCGTTCCTCTGTTGAATGGATGGATAAGGTAAGAGAAATCTGAACTTTCTTCATATTAATATGAACTGCAATTGGAATCTCTAATTTTTCTGGTTTCTATTTCAGTTATTCATTTGTTATTTGCAAGTGTTTTTGGATTAACATTTCTTTGTCTGTTTGTTTTTAATTTCTTAATTCCAGCATCGAGTGCAGAGCATTGGGCGCAAAGCACCCTAGTGAATAGTAAGAATACTACTATAATTTCTTGATTCCAGCGTCCAGGGCAGAGCATTGCATGCAAAGCCCCTAGTGAATTGTAAGAATACTACAACCTAGTCATATTTATAAGGTATTGTATAGTGTGGTGTTTATCAATTTGATTTATTTGTGAATAATAATTCATCTAATTATTTTCAAAATCGGTAAGGTGATTTGTTTTCTCATTTCTTGTTTTTAGCAACTTTGGTGAGTGTGTAGCGTGGAGAGTTTCCTGTACAAAGGTTTCGGTGAGCACTATTTCTCTGAAGCAATATCCTTCTAAGGTACCTTCCCAACTTCTCTAGACTTTTCTATAGACTTCCCCTCCTATTCTTCATGATTCCGCTCATATTTTCATGATTCCACTCTAGTTGGTGCAGTCTATTCAATGAGCAATTATCTCACTAGAAAGTTGCATTTTTTTCAAATTCTATCATTTTTATTTTTATCTATTACTGATAAGAGCGATCAAGGCTTAATAGCTTTCTGTTTGATAATGGTAAAAATGATGGCGGCTTAATAGCTTTTCATTTATAAGTCTATGTGCTAAGCAATAGCAAGGTGTGGTTATACTATGTTTTAGAGTTTTTAATTGAGATTTGGTAAAACAATTTTTGTTGGATTATGTTATTTCAATGATCCATGCTGTTATATTATGTTTTGAAATTTTTAATTAGAATTTAGCAAAATCATTTTTATTAGATTATATTTTTTTAATTATATATATATATATATATATATAATATATAGATTCAATGAAAACTCAAACTATGATTCTAACAAATTTCTGCGAAACAAATTTGATAGAAAATATCATAAAAACCTTGACAACATAGAATAGTTACACCAACGGTTCACAATCAATAGTTGTAAGTGTGAGATGTTACAACAAATTTGATTTTGAAGATTTTACTTGTATGGAATTGGAAAAATTGAAGTATTGAATTAAACATTGTGCTAAATATTGATATAGTGAAGTTATAAAAGAAACTTTGGTATGCACAGGAGAAGCAATCTATCATAAACATGTTAGGAGCCAGAATGAAATTTTGCCATACAACATTGTTGGAATTGGAGGTACTGTATTGAACAGTGTAGCACATACATATATATGTGTGTATGGAGGTACTGAATTGAACAGTGTACCACACACACACACACACACACATATATATATATAAGGTGTGCTCAGTGGAAAGATTCTAACATTAAGTAAAATTGTTAATCTCGCAAAGTCTCAAACAACATATAAGAAATGACATGCTAAGCATTGGAGAATTATTACATTCGAACTTGGAACAACGGTATAAAAGAAAACTTTAATATATAAAAAATTGAAGCCTTTTAAAGACTAGCAATTGAAGATTTATAGAAGATCAAAAAGCATGCCTTGAGTTTAGATTAATTACCATATGCAACAATTATATATTCTATTGTAAATGCAGATCAGTAGGTCTTCAAGCTATTCTTGTTGGAAGGGAAGTCTAGTATGTTGTCTTCGAACTCACCACATTAGTTCCAAACTATTACCGATTTACCATGTGTTAAAAAAAAGAAATTTGAAGATAATTTACTGTTGTCAATTGAATTTCTTCTTTTTTTATGCTTTTCATTATGTAAGGGCGACCTGAATATGTGCCCTTCTAAATAAAATTAAGACCTGCCCTTCAAATTTGATCACTGGTCAGGTGATAAAAGGGCAGGTTTGGTCCAGTCAATCATGAGTGGAGCAGTAAATGGGCTCTTCGGCTCATGAAGTAGTAATATTTTGGAAATATTTTTAAATTTGCAATAAACATAAATTTAGATTTATTTTAGACTTAGGACATGAATATCTATATGTAAGTTTTTGTTTGTTACTTAAGCTTCAGGACCAGAGTATCTATTTGTAAGTATGAAGTCATCTTTATTTTGATTGACTTGTAAATTTCACTCATAAAAATAAATATTTATCTGTAAGTGTGCCATCATTTTCATCCTGATTGTCATCTATTCTGATTTTATCATTTTATCTTATTTTCTTAAGCTCTAGTTTTTACAGCATCTCCCACATAAAAGTCTTTGATCCAATTCTCCTCTATATTTTTTTGTGAACATAACTTCAGTGATTTAATTATCCTCCATACCCATCATTAAGACAAAGAAAAGAGCAATGCCTGAAATACTATTGCCACAAAAACATAGCAGTTAGCGGTCACCAATATCTGCATCTCTCCATAAACCACACTCAAATTAAAAAATAAAAATAAATGATACATGGTTTTCAATTATCTTTCTGTACTTTTATCCTCTGTTGGATGCAACATCACGCAGCGTGATTATTTTCGACAGTGAGTACTTATATTTTTTGTGGATTATATTCATAACTTTTAGCATCTCCGTGATAATGGTGAATGATAAAAAGCAGGAGGTGTGTATTTTTAATTTTTGTTGCACATAAGGGATTCGAGGGCTAATGATAACAAACCACAGGGATTTAGGCCATTTGGAATTGAACTTATGCTCATTAGTCATCTGTGGAGGTATGTTTCTATGTTGGGAGGATTTTATTGGATGTAATTTTTTTGTGGGCTCTTTGAAACATTATTTCTTTAGTTGGGTTAAGAGTAGTATTAAAGAGGGCCAACGAAAAATGTTTATCAAGATATTGTTTCGACACGTATAGATTGTACTGATCAATTTCACTTCTTAATTGTTAAGAGTAGCAATTGATGTCTATGTTGAAAATCTTTTTTTCATCTTGATTTCTATCAGCTGAATGGCGAGGGTTTTAATGTTGGATCAATAATTTAATTTTTAATTCCATGTGGGATGTATGTTGCTACAAGATTTTGTTTTTGGGCTTCAAATGCATCAGTTAGTCATAGCGTTCAGTGATTTTTGTATGTCAAAAATAAATTAATTTTTTCTTAATCACAAGCTATGGCCAATTTAATGAATACAATTGTTTAGGTATTTGTAAAAAATTATAAACATGTATTTGATTTTCACCTATAAGATTACATAGTACTCCACTAGCTAAACTTAATGGAGTTTTTTGTCTATTTTTTTAGACTCGTTACACCTGTGTATGCTTATTTGAAATTGAATTTAAACCCATGTACTTTTGAGTAATTATTAAAATGTTACTATTGGTTTATTGTTATGGACCAAACACAAAATAACATGATAAACCTTGTGTAACTCCTTATACATTACAAGAGTACCTCCCCAAATAACCACTAGTATATAAGTTTGGGTGTACAAGATTTACCTCTACATATACTTTTATATTCACTCACTACAGGCGTATGCCCACTATGAATGCTACCTTCTATTTACATAATTTTTTTCGATGGGAGGAGAGCCAAATCAAAGTGTTTATGTCCAGATTTTGGCTACTTCTCTATAATATTTAGATCATTTTTTCAATGCAAAGAAAATTAAACCAAAGTGGTTACATCATGATTTCTGATGCTTCTCTGTATAGAGCCAAGTACAAGAAGCCATCTTGCCACATATTACATCATTATGAAGAATGGTCCACATATTACATCATTATGAAGAATGGTCCACATATGAGCAATGATGGCTGATTGCAAATACTAATTACCTACAAGGTAGACTAGCATTATATACTTGACATTCTATTTTGTTTCTCTAGTGGTCTTCCATTTCTTTTTATGGCCATGAAATCAGCTGATTCCATTCAAGCATGTCATGCCATAATTTTGTTCTACTTGCGTTTGGCATAATTGGGTCCTCACTGTTACGAAATGTACATAAAAATTCTCTCGCATGTATAATGGGAATATACTTTCTCACTGTCTTGGCATTTCTAAATGTAGGAATATCTGCAATAGAGATGAAACTGTACCAATGCACATGATTCTTCATGATCAACTTCATCAAATAGCGATGATTTCATTTATGTCATTTTTCTTTTAAACTTCTAGGCTTCCTACACAATTTGAGCACGGCTTGGGTTCATCTTAAATTATATACATGCCTATGTGTGTATTATCTGTAGATTGTAGTTTATTTCTATAAAAAAACTTGTAGGTGGCTACTGTTTGGAATAGGGAAAGAGTATCCTACTTTATGCCTAAGTTGCATAGGAACTATTGTTGTTTGATCTAGCTACTAGAGATTCATTCTATCAAATCTTACAATTCCATAGCAAATTAGCCAGTTAGTATCTCCATTGTTTGCTTTAATTTAACCACTTTAAGGTTATATGCAGCAAAACTCTCGTTTCTTTGCAACAATGTGCAATTATTTGTTTATAATAAATATACTCTCAGATGTTAGGGCCTTGTACAAATAGGATGGATAGAAATCCAGATATGTTTTTTAGCTCTATGTAATTAATAGCGATGAATTCACTATGCTAGATCAGATGTTGTACACATTAAATTATGCAAGAATTATTATTGATTTCACTTAGTTCACGGTGTGGTATGAGTCAAGTGCGATTTCAAATAGGAGTTGGCATATTTCTTGCAGCCACTACAAAAAATGTTGTACCGATTTTTTATGTTGAGACTGAGCAATATTTGCATACTTTATAGGTATGTTTGTGTTATCATGCATTCACATTCAGTCTTTTGTTATGCAAACTAAAATTCTAAGTAATATTGGATGAATATTCTGAGTTTGTTGATTCTCTTAGTTTTGCTTAAATTGGTTTACTTAAGGTATATGCAGTTTCCACATGTGATGCTTATATCTCCTAATTTTTTAAATATATTCTGGAAATATCTTCAGTGGTTGTAAACATTTATCGGATTTAGATAAAGAAAGGACTGGAAATTATTAGTGTCTTTAATATATTTATTATTTCATAGGCATACAAAGCCCATGCACTCAGGTTGTTCGGATACAAGTGGAGAATATTTTGTGGCGATAGTATGGCCTTTTCGTTCTAGAAAACAAGGTGAATGTGTACATGAACTAAGCTATATTGGAAATAAATTCCATTCAATGTTATTTCATCCAAGCTATCCAAACATTTTGGTAATAAGATGTCAAGTATTGGTTTACCTTTAAAATTTAAGAGATGGTTCAATTATCCCCTCTCAAATAATGCTCGTTAGGACATGCAAGTTAGGTTTGCTTCAGATCTTATCAACACATTTGATATATTGTTGTGTTTGTTTAATGATCAAGTGCCTTGCATGATAGGTTTTCTTGAGATCTTAGAAGCATATTTGATATATTGTTGCAGCTTTCCAATACTATTGTCCTCTTAAGACAAACAATTCATCCTCTCACAAAATGATGCTTGGATTTTTCATTTTCTCTTGTACTTTTGTGACATAATGGGCTTATAGTTTTGTTTACCTTCGAATCTTTGCATTTCTTTTGTTATAAATTCAAACAAAACCTTCCATTCAATGTGAAAATGCATTCCTTGCTTGTTTAACCATTTCAGAAATACTAAACTTGGTTTAAATAAATTCTAAGTACTCTAGTTTCTAGATGATAACCATCTAGCACCTGATGTTGCTTGCATTGATTGGGATGCTTTGGTACCTTCTTGGCACATGCAAGCATTCAAATTTTTTTTATTTTAATTTTCTATAATAAATTTGAGTGGATCTGGATGGCCATTATAAGTTGATGCCATCCAAGGATTTATTCAATGGGCATTATTTCTTAAAGAGTGGTTGCTCTAAAATCTTGTATTAGATAGGTCAAATCATTCTAACATATTGTTATTTTTCACAACCAAGTTATTCATTGAGAACATTTACTAGTCATTTAGGAACTGTTGTCTCCTAATTTCCATCCAAACAATGATCTTCTCTACTCTTGTGATGGATAATATGAA